>PITA01006346.1:0-100989 GCA_004023965.1 Spilogale gracilis
TCTTCCTCCCCCCGCCCCTCCTCCTCCTTCTTCTGTTTACAGACTTATTTGCTCAGTCTTAAGGTTGTCTAAGGTGCAATGAGCATAGAAAAGATCCAGGTTTGGCACCCAGCTCCATTACTTTCTGTATTGTAGTTTGGGATAAACTCTTTAAAAACCATGAGCTTCAGCTTCCTTATCCATAGAACTGGGAAACATGGAGCCTAGTTCACAAAATAGTTGTAGGGATTAAAGGAAGGTGCATAGATCCACCCACTTTCCCATCTTCTTTACCATCTCTCCTTTACTCCGGGTGAGATTTATTCATTCTGGGTGGTGAGAAAGAAAACCTTATACTTGACAAGAGCTTTCTGGGATCACTTCCTGCTTTACTCATTCCTCCTTAGCTATGAGATGTTGAAGCTCTTAACTTGTGGCTTAACTTCCTTCTAAGTCTCTAGCTAATCCCCTTTAAGACAGAAAGAAGTACAACTGGTGTCATCTGACTTGTGAATTAATGGATTTTGAATGACATTTGTTTTCACATATCTGCTTCAACTCTGATGAACCTTGAGCATCTGAATGTCATGGGGGTACAGCCTTCAGCTTGACCTCAGAAATGTAGACCTCTTTGTTCCAAATGGCTGTGTCTTGTCTTCCTGTTCACCTCCTCAGCTTCATGATGAGATGAGGGTCTTGATCTCAGGTGTAGTTCACCTAGACATTGTTGTTGACACCGGCCTTTCCTTTAAGACTGAGCTGTGTGCTATATTCTCAGACTATGGGAACTATGTCATAAGTCACAGGCTTCACCTAGATTCTGTGTTATCACTCATCAGAACTATTTATCAAACCCTGGATTTCTGGGCAACCAGTTAGCAAATACATCCTGCAGGGTCAGTTAATTCATTCACTTTTCTTTCTTCCATCCATTTTCCCATACTTTTTCTGAGAACATTAACTCTATTTCACCCTTGCCTAAGTGCCAGGATGCAGAGTTAAATATATTAGAGTTAGTTCCATTGGTTTTGATCTGATGACATCTCAGCTTTACTGTCTACTGCACTTATCCCAACATGACTCATAGTCAAGCCTGAATTATCCTTAAATGCTACCTTAAACTGTTCATGGGAAAAGATATTCAAATGAGAAATGAAGAAAATGTCATTAACAGATCCAAATGCATTTTGAATAATTTGGAAATTTCCTGAGATCTAATTCACCTCAAGACAATGGCCAGTGGTCTTTTCTAAATAGATCCACTTACATTATAACCAAAGAGTTAAACAAAAAATAGACTAGAACAGAGAAACCTTTATAAATATATTCAAGTAATATACTGCACTTGCCAAGTGAGAGGCAGATCAGGGATCAAAACAAAATTAATGTAGGACTCTATCTTCTCTACACAATTGTTCTAACTTTAATAGATGGCCTCTTTGTTACAGTCTTAATAAAGATAATGGAAGTGATCAAAATCTTTCCAAGTATTTCTTGCTTTTATTTTAAAAATCAATATCCAGTTTTCCATCATATTATAATACAGAATGAAGCCAATATGCAGACTTTCCTGAGACCGGCAGGGGTGTCTATTTAAAACGACCTAATGCAAGGACAAATACCCCAAAGTCTTGGTGACTCTCCAGTGCTCAACCCACTGGCAGCCAGCCCGTGTCCCCTGAGCCAGCTCTAACAAGAACTAGGGCCGTAAATGACAACTGCTCCCCTCTGGTTTGACTTGAGATTAAGTCACATGCTCCCGCCCACATTTCAGTGGTCCCATGGGATCTCCTTCTCTTCCAGGTTCACCTTGGGTCTTGTAAGTTGAAGTGAGTTCACACCACAGCCAAGACTTCAGTTCGGCCCTTAGGACCCCAACTGGATTTCCATTTTAGAGACTTCTATGCCCAGTTTATTGGTTCCCTCCAGAAGTGTTTTCTTCTTTGTTCTTATATCCTACCTAATCTCCATGATTATTTCCTATTGTTCTGTATAGGTTGTTCGTGTATTTATTTTTGCAATAGATATTTATTGAACAACTACAGAGTGCCAGCTAGGTGCTGGATCAGAGCAGGAACAAGGTGAGATCCCCCTTCCTTCATGGAGTTTACAGTCAATTAAGGTGATAGATTTTTTTAAATTTTATTTATTTATTTGACAAAAAGAAAGATCACAAGCAGGCATAGAGGCAGGCAGAGAGAGAGGAGGAAGCGCGGGCCTCGATCCCAAGACCCTGAGATCACAACCTGAGCTGAAGGCAGAGGCCCTAATCCACTGAGCCACCCAGGCACCCCTAAGGTGATAGATTTTAATAAGACATTACTACAGGTGTAATGAGTATTACCAGAAGGATAATTCCTATCTCCTCTAGGGGCTGGATCTTGAATTCTCCTCAAAGAGGAAATTTCCTATAATTATAACAATAGTTATACCTGGTGGCCAAGAACTGTGCAATCAGGATTTCCTTCCTCTTTGATTTCCCCACACTTTGCCCTCCCTTCCTGAGTCTGTTCCTCAGCACTGACCGCTCTGAAACTCATCATTGAGACCCGTTTCCCTATTTCACTGTGCTTGGAGCTGCCTGGCCAGGTCTCCGGCTGACCTCTGTTGCAAGGTCAGTGACTTCCAACAAGACTCTGGCGTGTGTGCCTCAAGCTGTCACTGGGTTTTATTCTCCCTCAGTTCATGTGACAGAAGTTCCAGAATCCTGCACCTACCAGCCTATTAGGCTGCAAAGTTCTCTGCAAATATATTTTCATGCAAACTTTGACTTGGAACTGACTTTCTCTGTGGCTAAACCATGTGGATGCCTTCCTAAGATACAATGAAATGTTTCTTTAAGGAACCTCATTCACCTGAAGCCCCTGGCTCTATGACAACCTTCCTAAAGGGAGTACACGCCATTTTCTCATGCCTAGAATGAAAATAGAGTTGATCTGAGGTACGCGTTGCTAAGAGATAATGCATGGGAAAATTCTTCTGACTGCAATGTATCATACACATGTGTCAGATACTTTTACAGTTGCTCGCTAAGAGATGTCCTATTGAGATGAAAGAAATATTATGACCATTAATACTGGAGCGCTTCTGTCCAAGAGAGTAAAGTTTGTTTTTCTCTTTTTTTTTAATAAAGATTTTCTATATTTATCTGACAGAGATAAAGATAGCTAGAGAGGGAACACAAGCAGGGGAACTGGGAGAGGGAGAAGCAGGCTTCCCGCTGATCAGGGATCCTGATTCGGGGCTCGATCCCAGGACCCCGGGATTATGACCCGAGCTGAAGGCAGATGCTTAATGACTGAGCCTCCCAGGCGTCCGGAGCCTCATGGTCTTGATAGCTTCCAATGCTGCTTCTTGCAAAGACCCAGAAGTTCTTTGTTTGAAACTTGCAGTGTTAATATTGTGATAATGAACTTGGGAATCCCAGGATGGGTCCCCAAATGAACCTTCAAGTCTGCTGAGTTACCACCATACCAATAGATAGCTGCCTTAGATGTGTTACATCAAACGCAGGGGTGTTCAGGAGTCAGCCAGCAGCCTAGATTTGAATCTTCACTTGGCCTCTCAAGCGTGACATTTGGCAAGTTCCTTAACTTATCTGTGCCTACATTTTCTCATCACTACAAAGGGGATGATCGTAGTGCCCGGGGGATTGAACATTGCTTCCAAAAGCATCGGCTGATTTTGGTATTAGCATCAGATAATTAGAATTATGATTTATTTCTACCAAGCACAGGATGGGATAAATAGCTCAATAAGCATGATTTCTGGGGCACCTGGGTGGCTCAGTCATTAAGCGTCTGCCTTCTGCTCAGGTCAGGATCCCAGAGCTCCAGGATCGGGCTCCCTGCTCGGCGGGAAGCCTGCTTCTCCCTCTCTCACTCCCCGGCTTGTGTCCTCTTTCTCACGGTGTCTCTCTCTATCAAATAAAATAAATAAATCAAATTAAAAAAATAGGCATGATATCTGGACATTTGACAAAGAGAGTTAGTGGTAGCAGAGTAGTGGAGTTGATGTTGCAAGTCTTAGGTTCAGGTCCTGGCTTGTTCCATGGACTGTTTTTGGGAAGTCAGGTCACCTCTCTGAGTCTCAGTTCCTCATCTGCATCAAAACTGGAGAAGAGCTGACCTTCACACCGTGAGGACCGCCTCACAGGAACATTATAAACATCAAAATCAAGCATTTTGTATTCTGAAAAGCACTACATTAAAACAAATTATTGTAAGTTGTAATTCTAACATGTTTTGTTGCAAATGATTTAATAATTACTCTCAATAGAATGTGCATGGCACTTGGCAACATTCAAATATTTTTAAGTACAACACTCATAGCTCATGCATCCCCTGTGATCTAACAGTGAATCATTCATAGGATTGGATTAAGATCTTAAAAAAAAACAAGTAACTATCAATTTTTAGTGAGTAAACTGTATCTGAAATTTGCTTATGAGACAAAAGAGTCGTCAGGAGAGCAATCAGATACAATCTGCTGATCACATGAGGCCTTTGAAGAAAAAAGACTGTACCCTCTTAAATATGTGCTCCAAATTCCCAAACTGAAATATATAACACGTTAAGAAATACAGGCATGAAAGCGTTACCAAGATTAGGGCCAGCTCTGCTTGAAAAAGGCTTTGGTGCATTGCAGAGAAATAGGAGTAGCAGTGTTGAATCTAGTTCTAGAAGGAAGCTTCGGATCCCATTTGTGACTTCCCTCAAGCAGCCAAAGAATCCAAGAGAAGGAGAGTTCAGCAGTTGCCCAGAAAGAACCCTCTGGCCAATTTTTTTAGGGAGAAGTGACAGATCAGGTGAGACAGAAAGACCTCTATATTACTTTAAGTTACTGCAAAAATCAGATTAAATGCAGATGTTCCCAAGTGCAATACCTGTTAAAGCAAACAATGAAAAAAGAGGTAATTTTGTGTAAGACCGGTATTGTGAAAGGACACACGGAGATTAATATCCACTGCCCTTGAAAGACATGTGAGCATTTCAGTCATCATTCCCAGGGCTTGTGGGGGCTCTGCTTCCTTGATGCCCTCAGGCCATTATCCCGCTCGTTATTCCCAGCAGGCCGGACATTTTCCATTTTCCAGCTGGAGAAATAGATTGGGTTAGCTGCCCCAAGCTCAGCACTGGCCATTTTCAGGCTTGTTCTTTCTCACTGGTAAACCCCACCATCTTTCAAGTATGTCAAGCAGAGAAATTCTATAAAATGCTTTTAAACTTAAGTGGTTCAAAGAGCTCATGGTTGCCTAGCAACAGAGCTTCCCAGGGTATACAATGTGACACACTGAAGAGGTCTCTAGAGAAGAGAGGAAACCTTCCTCCTAGCTGTAGCTTTCTCACCATATTAGGTGGGAAAAGCATCTCAGCACTGGGGGAAGCTCACCCATAAAATGATGAGCTTGAGCTAGATGATAAGCAGAATTCCTTTTGCCATTTTATCTGTGATTGGATGAGTCAACAAGGTGTTATTGTCTTAGCCTTTAAGACATGCACTTGGGGTTAGACCCTGATTTTATCATTGATTAGAGCATCTTTGGTTATTCTCAACCAAATTCCTTACTCTCCGGCCTCTGTGTAAGACATCACTCTGTCAATATAAGGTTCTTTCGCATGAGTTGCTTACAAAACGAATATTTCCCGAGTAAGCATATCATGTCAAGTGCTGTCCTTATGCTAAAGGAGTAAACACAAGCCTCATTTTCCAGGAGCTTGCTGTCCTGCAGAGTGTGGACAAATTGTGTACAACTATCTTTAAAACGTGGAGACATTCATGAAACTTGAAGCGGTGTTAGAGGTCACCTAGCAGTCTTTTGTTTGGCTCCCAAATCTCCCTTGAGATCTGGAAGGCTTTTTATTTTATGATGAAGTTTATATTGCCATGAGTCCTAGAAAGTCTTATGCCTCTCCCATATTTGGACAAAAGGGAAAATTGAGGCACAGATTAAAGGACTTGCCCCAAATCACTCAGCTAGTACGTGGCAAAAGTGGGACTTAAACTCATTCTGAGTTGGTTAAGCATCTGCCTTCAGCTCGGGTCATGATCCCAGTGTTCGGATTGAGTCTCACAGCATTGGACTCCCTGCTCAGTGAGGGGCCTGCTTCTCTCCCTCCCTCTGCCTGCCACTCCCCCTGCTTGCACACTCTCTCTCTGGCAAGTAAATGAATAAATAAAATCTTTAAAAAATAAACTCATTATTTGATTACACATTTAATATTTTGGTGTAAATTAGGCCTTTGGTGTAAGGTAAACATTGTTGGACGCGTGCAAGACATAAAGAAGTAAAGTGATGGTCTTTGAGAGGAGGGAAGAGTTGCAACATGACAGAAATAGAAACAAATCGTGGAAGAAAGTGGTGTTTGAACCGGACCCTGTAGGACACACAGACTTAGGTCTCTGAAAATGACAGGAAGGAAATTTTTGGCAGAGGGCATATTATGAGCAAAGGAAGCCAAATATGCCCTAGTGAGACCATACAGTTGAGGGACTCTGATTTCATTCAGTAGTCAATAAAGAGATTGCGAAAGGGGGGGACCATTATTTGTATGGTCTTGAGGAAGATTTATGGTGGGATAAAATACCTTTGTAAAGACCAATAAGGTGACTGTGGCAATTGTCCAGGAAATGGCATGAGGGTGTCCAGCAGGAGGAGAAGGGTCGGGGCAGGGAGGAGAGAATGGACTCCAGTGATTGGAGAGACACGATGAACGGTACTGTGGGATGAGGTGAGGAAGTGCTCACGTGATCACAGTGTATGAAGTCTGGTTGGCAGGAGAGTAGCAGTGTTGGGGCTACAACAATAGACTATGGCCTCATCTGCCCCTGGGAAAGTTTATTAGGATGAAAGTGGGTAAGTGGGCCAGGGAAAGATCACGTAGTATTTATAAATCTGTAGTCTCCGCGTAAAGTAGCAGGGACCTTAATTGCAGGGACTATGTTTTTATGTTTTAATAATACCGAGTTAAAATATAGGATACATTCAGAAAAGTGAAACTATCTTCTCACAGAACAATTTTAAGAGAACATGATGTGCCCTTGGTCTTCCTCTTCTCCCCAAAGGTAACCACTCTTCCTTCCTAGTTTTCCCTGGTGTTGCCCTTTATATAAAGACACCATCTACTATATATTCTTTTATGTGTGGCTTCTTTTACTCAAAATCATGCCTGAAAATTCATCTATACTAATGCATGTCGCTGTTAAGCATAGTTTTTCATTCCTGTGTAGTATTCTATTGTATAGATATACCGCAATTTATTTATATGATCTGTTGTTCCACGACTGGAAATTAAAAAGACATCCCTGTGCCTGTTATTCTTACATAGTCTTGGCATTCTTCTTCAGATGCATGTATGCATGGGCAAAAACCCGAGAGTGTTATTTCTGCATCTTAAGATAAGCACGCACATGCACACGCACACACGCACGCGCGCACGGTCACACCTTCAGCGTGGTGCTGAGGGGTTCTTCAGAGTGAGCATACCAGTTTGCAGTCTCACCGAGAGTGTCTCTGAGTGTTCTGCTCTACCTCTTTGCCAGCATTTTATTTTATCAGCCTTTTAGTATTAGTCATGCTGGACAATAAGTGGTATTTCCTTGTGGTCTCGGTCTGTATGTCTCTGATGAAGAAGAAATGAAGTGGAACCTATTAGTGTTTGTTGTTGTCCCTTGGTAATTTGCTTATCTCATTAGTGAATGACTGTTTATAATCCTTGTCTAATACTCTATCGAGTTATCTGTTTTATACTTATTGATTAGCGGAGTCCTTTGTATATTTATGATGCAAACACTCATAAATTTTATATTTTTTACACGTCTTCTCCTATGCTGTGGCTTGTGTTTTGATGCTCTTAACGGTATATTTTGATGGCTATAAATTGCTAATTTTATTCCATTCATCTATCTATTCCATTATCATTAACGGTTTTGTTTGTGTGTGTGTAAGACATCTTTCTCTACCTTAATATAGTAAGGAGATTCCTACACATTATTTTTTCTCTTATTTCAAAATTAGGTCTATACATCACCTGCAGTTATTTCTGTGTGTGGGGTGAGATAGGGGTCATATTCATCTTTTCCTAGATGGATATCAAATATCAATGAAAGAGTACCACTTTCTTGCTGCCCGAACATGTCAGTATGTGACTCTCCTTGTGAACCCTCCGTTTTCTATTATTCTTTTTCTCCTATCCCTCAATTTTTATAAACTGTCTTAATTACTGTAGCTTCATAAAAAGCTTAAGGTTCTTAATTGCTGTAGATTAACAAAATTCTTAATGTTGGGAAGTGTAAATTCTCTAATTCTGATCTTCAAGTTTATCTGGGCCATTTCCAGCTCTTTACATTTCTAGGTGTAAAATAATCTTTCAAATTACTTGCTATTTTACACACACACACACACACACTCAAACATTTTATCATTTTCTTCAAAAACGTTGTATAGTTTTCTGTGTAGTGGGTTTTGCACATTTTTGTTATATGTAGTCTTAATTATGTAATTCTTGGTGCTATGGTAAATAGCATGTTTTCTTTTTTCAACTTTCATTTCCCAACAGTTACTGTTAGTATAATGAGGTGCAGTTTATATCTACATATTGATCCTAATTTTGTGGCTTTATTAAATTAAATTAAATTAAATTTGTAACAGTCTGCAGATTTTCTTGTTTATTCAACAATGAAAAGTCGGATTATCAATGAAAATGACTTGCTCCTTTCCATCTTCAGGTTTCTTTTCCTTTTACAAGCTTTAATGTACCAGCTAAGACTTCTGGTATAATGTTGAACAGAAGTACCAGCTGGATGGGTCCTTGTCTCGTTTCTCATCACAGAGGTAAAACTTCATACTCTTAAGCATTAAGTATAAATTTTGCCAGAGGTGTTTTTAGCTGTTTTAGGTTAAGTAATCATCCTTCTGCTACTGTGTTACTGAGAATTTTTGTCAAAGATGGATGTTACATTTTATCCAATGATGTTCTCTGCATATTGAGATGGTTGTATGATTTTTCTTCTTTAGCCTGTTAGTGTGGTGTTTTATATTGATTAAATTTTAATATAAAACCAACCTTTTCTTTCTAGAATAAACCCAACTTGATTGTGAAGTATTATCCTCTTTATAGCTGAATTCATTTTATTGGAACTTATTTTGCTTTTGACTTTTTCAACCATAGTCTCTGTTGACCTGTAATTTTCCATTTGGAAATGTTCTTTTTCTGGTTTTGGTATCAGGGTCATTCTCATTTCATAAAATAAAATGGGGGGAAGTCTTCATTTGCTACTCACTGGAAGAATCAGTGTAGAATTGAAACAGTTACTTAAACAGTTGGGAGAATTCATTGGTTGGCAATTGGCTTACGTTGTGGGGACTTTTAATTTTCATAAACTATTGCTTTGGTAGTTTAAGACACATAAAATTATTCAAAATTTCCATTTCTTCTTGTATTGGACCATGTCTCTTTACTCTTTTATTCTTCCTCTGTTTTCCAGCATATTGTAGTTGCTCAAGTCATTTTTACTGAATGAGTAAATGGACAAATGACTTAAAAGTGGGTTGAGCATGTGACTACATGAGAAAATATCTCCTAGTAATCCAGATTGTATATGTGTATACAGATATCTGTACATGTACTTACAAACATATGTGTGCATGTGTAATTCTAATTTGTGTGTGTGTGTAAAGATTCTATTTTTTTAAAGATTTTATTTATTTATTTGACAGAGAGCAACACAGCTAGAGAGGGAACACAAGCAGAGGGAGTGAGAGAGGGAGAAGTAGGCTTCCCGCCGAGCAGGGAGCCTGATGCAGGGCTCGATCCCGGGTCTCCAGGACCATGACCTGAGCCGAAGGCAGTCGCCCAACCAACTGAGCCACCCAGATGCTCCTAAAAATTCTAATTTTTAATGAAGCGTGGCTACAAGAGGCCCTACAGTGGGGCATGATGTGGGACATGATCTTTAGCTTCTCAGTGAGGGAGTTGTTGAGTCAGCAGACATAGGCTAGGTCAGAACTAACAAACCCAAATGTATTCCTAATCTCTGAGAACATAAATAAGCCTTAATGAGATTATCCACAAGCAGCATTAATTGTTTCTTGATCTGAGCTGTCATTTATGCACAAGGGAGTCTCATGCATGATGCAAATAAGGAGAACTCCTAGATAATGGTTATGTACCCAGCCAAACAAAATCAACGTCATGCTTGCAGGTGTTGTATTCAGGGTAAACAAAATAGAAACCAACAAATGCAGTAGAGAAGACAATTCCAGTCCCCAGATTAAATACCAGTGAGGTTTAAATTGTACGTCAGAGTCCTATCTAGTTCGGTTGGGCTTCACCTGCCATTTCTAGTACCATCAGGCACTGGAATGCCCAGGAAATAGAGGAAATAGAGACAGATGCCCACACTGAGGGCTGGAAACTCATGGCTGAGGTGACAAGTGAATGCAAAGAGCTACACATAGAACAGTCCATGGGCTTGGTGACGTAAGACCAATTCTTGATCCTATCTAAATGAAGCAGTCATTTTCCTTCTAGATTTCTTTGGTTTTGTCTAATTTGGTTCAGAGCTGAGTCTTCACCTGATAAGCCAGAGCTATAGCAAAGCCTGATGGCTGGGCAGAAATGGGCTCATAATCATGATATTGTAGTGTTCCAAGCCTTTGTGTTCAAGGAGGTCTCATTCTAAGTAGATCACCCATTTTAAAGAGAAAACTAGGAATTGTATTGCCTTATTCCTTTGGAAACAATTTTCTTCTCTCAGTGGAATGTGAAATTGAGACAGATAAACCTCTAAGTTCTATTTAAGATATGGAAACAGAAATAGCACTTCCGCAGTGGGATTCTAATGAGTGTGCGTGAGGAGAAAATGCAAGCAAATTAATTGTAGTGGGTATTCACAGGGAGGAGGTACCAGCAAATTAATGGCCTCAAAAACAGAGCTTATAATAAACATCTTATGTTCAGGGTGTTCTAGTCAAAAAAGAATGAAAACTGCAGTATGAATTCAAACAAGGGAATTAGGTAGCGCCCCTGCCCTCCAGTTCTCTTTCACAGTTATGAAAGATGTCTTTCATTTTAAAATTCCCGAGTTAATGAATAATATCTTGTATCTTATGAAAGAGCTTCCTTAAAATGCTTTGATTTATTTGTCCTCTGCGACATGAGAGCAACCTGGGGGATCTGGGGATGTGCCAAATATTTATTCCTGCTCTTTGATTATTCATCTTTGCTTTCAGTTCTCGCTGTTTTTCACTGAGCATTTCAGTATTCATAAATATATTTAATAGAATATTGTGGAAGAGAATAAAAACCGGGAATCACACCGTTCATGAACGTCTTTTTAATATCACAGTGTTTGCTGATATATACTAATGTTTTCTATGTGCAGGCTCTGTCTTGATTGCTGAGAAATATTAACTCAATTAAGTATTACAACAACCTTATGGGATGGGTGTTATTATTACACTGGTTGTCCTTAAGGTTCAGGTACAGGGTTTCTAGCCCAATCTACGCACTTAACCACCATATTTCCTGCCGGATAATGATGTCTGAGTGCCGCAGGCAATGAGCAGATCAAATTCTAATTTAGTCAATAACCCTAACTTTACTATCTCCTATGACACTGAACTGTGATGTGATGAATAGAAGCAACACAAGTTGTTAGTAAAATATAGACCCTAAATACAGTAAATATAAATAGTATTACAGTAAAATATATAGACCCTAAATTACAGTCATGGAAAGGTACGCAAGTTCAGATTTTGATTCTAAGATTGCTTTAAAAAGCCAGCGCTCAATTAGAGGCTAATTCAGATTCTTCTAAGCCCCTGACTTAGACTTCAGTTGTGCCCCAGGAGATTTTAGCCACAGCATTTCATAGAATAATTTGTTCCTGCAACTTTTTCCAACCTGCTGGTGGAAGTCTTTTATCACTATTCCATTTCTCGTTTTGTTTTCTGCTCCTGATCTAAGTAGACTTTTGCAGTCTATTTCTATAGCTGGAAGGAGCTGAGAAGACAAGCTCCCATATCTTAGTGTTGCTTAAATATACCATTGGCAGGCACTCAATTCTGGGAACGAAGGACTAGAGTCTCTGGAGAGTTGGTGCTACTAACCAGGTGCTCCTGCAGTGTAGACCAGACGAGCGTCTATGCTGCGTGTGCGTAAATTCACACAGCATAATCAAGACAGCCAAAGGGAAAGATGGGAAAGCAGTCGGTGTGTTGGCTGTTGTACAGAAAGGTTGTAGCGCAGTGACACCATCTCGTGCTGTCCCACCCCCGTGGGTTTTTAGTACATTATACAATGTTAAGTGGCTCAAGGCTGACGGCTCTTAGGTCGTACAGGATCCTTGAGATTTCAGTGGCGGTAACGAGATGTTCCCGAATCACAAACATTAGGCCCTGTGACTCCCAGATCTATAGTTGTAATATTTTTCATTTTGCTTTTTAGCAGAGAGACCTGGTATTGTAGAGACTAGTTCTCAAGGCGTTGGGCATTCCATGTCAGTTTTGTACTTGAGACGGATAAGCTGATGACCCTAGGATATTGACAAAATGCAGGGAGCTTTAAACATTGTAGCCCTTCCCTGCTGGGGCCATACAATGCCAGAGCCATCACTGCTCAGGGCCTCAGGGCCTTGCCTTTCTTTAAAAAACCAGCATGACCTGCAAAAACTGCTTATAAAGCTTTTTTTATCATCCCCCAAGCAATATAAAAGGAGGTGAGACATTTGGGAAATGCAAAATGCTATATAAATTTAAGCATAGTTTTGTTCATTCTACACCCAGAACATACACCTATGATTACCCGGCATGAAGGGAAGGAATTGTTTCTGTTTAATTTAGGAGCAGAGCTGATGCAATCGATGAGAATATCCGTGCAGTGTAAAGAGCATGGATTTGGGTTCAGAAGGATCAGAATATATTTTCAGTTTTGCCATTTACTAAGTATAGGACCTGGACAGATTACCTTTCAGAGCTCAGTTTTCTAATCTACATAATAAAGATAATCACACACATGCACACACCCAAACACACACACACACACACACACACACACACACACACGGATTCACACCCCTCAGAGATTTGTGAGAGCTGAATGAGAGATAACATAGACAAAGTGTCCAGCAGCATTTCCGTCTTAGTTTTCCTTAAGTCGTAAATGCTCAATCATTAGAGTGGGCAGTGCTCAGTGGAAGACACAGGCTAACACGAGGCAGGCTCCCCGCTGAGCAGAGAGCCCGACGCGGGCCTCGATCCCAGGACCCTGAGATCATGACCTGAGCCGAAGGCAGAGGCTTTAACCCACGGAGCCACCCCGGCGCCCTAGTTGGAACACTCCTCGACAGTGCTCCATACTGGATTCAGAACGGGTAAATTACACTGGAGAAGATATCGAAGAAACATGGTGCGGTGGATGGAACGTTGCACAAGCCGCGGGTGCCCAGGGATCTGGAGGCACCTGCTTGCTAGCTAGCTAGCACAGCACCGAGCCTTTGGGGCTGTCACTTCCCTTCCCTGAAAACAGGAGGGAAGTGGCCCAATGACCTCGATAGCCTTGAGCCACTCTTTGAATTTGGGGAATGAAATTCCTTCATGAAAGAGAGCTTTTTCTGCAGGTCAGCAAATAGGCCGGCTGCTGAGGAAGAGCGCTGAGGGACACTAAAAACTCTAAAATGACTCCCAGTGCTCAGGTAAAATTTCAAGTACCTTATACCTGGCATTCAAATCCTCCACAACATAAATTTATCACTTCAACACGATACATTTTCCAGGGTTACTTTCAACACACAATATTCAATATACATACAATGCTAGAGGTAGAGGTCAAAACATAATTGTCCAATCCCTACCCCTTTAAAAAACTCCTTTAGTAAAGGGTTGCAATTTTATTTTTCTTGTTAACACTTGGCATATAGGAGGTGCTAAAATATATAAAAATATAAACGAATAAATAACATCACATCTTGTTTTCTTTCGAACACACACAAATGAAGGAACACAGATAAATGAGGAAACCACATGAAAGTGTCAGGAAAGAAATAGAGAGTAGATCTCCTTTAACTAGAGGCTTGATTCAGATCAGAGAGATAGAGGACTGACTGCAAGCGGGCAGGCACACCTGTTGAAAATTCTTGGATGAGAACTCAGGTCTATCGCGTTGAGCATGTACACGTTCAGACTACTTCTGCACTCCTGACCAGGCGAGAAGCATATGAAATGTATTGATTGTTGAAAAAGGAGCATTGTCCTTTAAAACCTTTTGCGTTGGGATCCTGAACAAACCACCGACCACCCCCGGGCTTTAAAAAACCGTTATCAAATGAGGAAATGGAAAGCATACAGTACAGACTTTGGCCCTCTTAAATGTTGAAACATATATCAATTTTCCCCTCCACTAATTTTGTATTCCTATGATGTCGGGGGCGGCGTGATCTGCCCCCCACCCGCCATGCTGCAAGCTGCCAAAAACTTTGGTGGAGGTACCCATAAATGTGCCCTGTGGGCGGGGGCAATATGTCCTTTGTGTCCCTGGGACGTGCACCTGGGCAAGCGCTCATCCAAGGCGTGGGGAGCCATGCCAATCCTTATGAAGCTTAATAATTGTAGGATTGTGGGGGCACAACATACTTACTTTAAGACTTAGTAAAACCTTTGCTAACATAAATAGCTTAGACATTGCAACCTCCTGTTTGTGTGACCATTCATTCACTTCCCTATGCTGGGGGGGAAGTAAAACGTCCTAATGAGATAGGGGTTTGCAGGAACCATCTGTTTCTCAGGACATGCCTGCCTGTGATCGATCAGTCTATAGATTAGGATATAACAGGCACATCCTGCTTTATTGTATGGACCCTTCAAAGAAATAGGCACATCCCGTTTCATTGTGTGAGACCCTCAAGGGCACAAGGCCCATCCTGTTTTTGTGAGGACCCTCAAAAACACTACTGTCACTATTGTCACTCAAGATTGATGATCCATCACTTAAAGAAAGTCTTTGCTCATATGGTTTTCATCTGAAAAAAATATGTAACTCTCTGCTATAAATAAAGAACCCTGAGAACAGTGTCCTCAGGAGATCCTTATACCATCTTTGAGTTTGATTTCCTCATTTTTCGCCGACTCCTTCCTCCACCCTCAGACCCTAACTGTTGCTGGGGCTGGCTCCCGGCATTATGACATAAAAAGAAAGAAGTCATAGGCAGACGGTTTAGATGACCAAAAGCTTGGACCACTTTATGACCTGAGATCTTGTTGGAGTCCGTGCCAAATGGACTTTGTTTGTAGCCAGTTCTGGTCATTTCCATCTCTTTGCCCTTTTCTACATTAGCGGTTCTTCTAGAACTGCAAATCGAGCAATGTGTCATAATAGATGTAGCACAGGCCTGAAGAATTATTATGGAGTCATTTTTCAAGAAATGGAAATTAAAGGAATTTTCTTGTGTAGCAACTGTTTCTGCATGAGTTTCTGGACACTTCGGCAGCTTTGCAGTTTTCAAGTACAGAATCGTGTTAAAGGCCTATTTATCTGTCATCTCTGTGCTGCTGAGCAAAGATTTAGAAAAGCACCACAACTCTCGGTAAGATCCCTTAACTAAAGATTTCAGTATTTCTTCATGAGCCCTACTGGAAAAATTAGCTTGGCTTCTACTGGTGGTCCCTTCTTCCTGAAGGTCTAATATGGTCATTGTGAGGTTAGCACCATCACAACTCCAAAATCTAATTAAATTAGTTGAAATTGCTAAATCAGAATTTCTGCTGTGGACTAGCCATGTTTAGCTTATAACCTCAATGTTTTCCTATGACTACATCGAACTTAAATATTTCTACTTCGCTTTTCTGTCGAGTGGCTTCATCCACTCAATCACCTCATCTTGCCTTGCTCCCCAGCACGTGATACCTGTAGTCTATTAATATTGTACCTTTTTACCCTTATGTGAGTGTTACCTTTCTCTGAAGTGTACTCTAAGCTTTTTAATATCCTCATTTTTTTCCTTCTCTCATGGTCAAATTGGTCTCACCTTGTTCATAAAAATTTTTCTGATCAGTCCAAACTTTGTAATTCTGAGTCTCTTGCCCTACCTCCACACCCTCCACTTCCTGCAAACACACACATTTCTATGATTGGGACGGAGAATGTTCTGCTCGGGGAAATTAGCACCCTCTAACCCAAGCCCTCCCTTCTTATTTCAGGTCCAGATATGTGTCTTTGTGTCTATATTTGATGCCTAGAAGGGATGTTATGAATACGAGTAGAGCCTAACAAGAAAGATGGAGGGAAAGATTTTCCTTCCTTCCTTCCTTCCTTCCTTCCTTCCTTCCTTCCTTCCTTCCTTCCTTCCTTCCTTCCTTCCTTCATTTGTTTTCTCTGATTGTGAGGAACTGGGTTCCATGAGATGTGGTTTAATTGTCTGAGTTAACTGGGTATAAACTGATCTGCTTTAGGGGCTATGTAATTGTATTGGGAAAAAGGAGGCAGGGAGGATGAATATTATCCCTACTTCTGCATGAAATTAAGCAGAATTAGGACATTGTAGCCATCAGGGTCCCGGCAGATCACAGAAGCCATATGTGGGGTAATTGGTGAGTGTTAATGAATGGAGTAACAGGAGGAAAAATTGCTCTTTTGTAAAAAGGTGTGATTAGGGTTTCAGGAGGCTCAAGAAAGAGGGTGAAGGATCCCAAGACTAACAAGAGCAGCTAACCCTTACCACACTTAGTCTGAAGGGGCATGGGGTCGGTGGGGGAGGGGCGGGAGGGGGTTGCTGTAAGAGGGGGCTACCCTTTGGTAGAGGGAGCACAGCAACTTCCACCCCTCTGTGCAGGATTGTTGCACTCCTTTCTCCCTAAATTCCACTTAGACAAACCCAGAAGGAAATCAGGGAGAACATGAATCAGAGGGGCATATGGAGAGCACAAGGTGCAAGTACCCTGATCGTTGGAAGCCTCGAATGACCTAGAAAAGAGGCGTGGGTGGTACCGGCAACAGGACTGAGACAGGGGATAGAGGCAGGCGTGCACCTGAGCGGCAAAGGTGTGTGGCGGAAGCCTGTGGTTTGTTGGCCTCATGTGGAAACCCTGTGGGACCTCCTGGAAGGAACTGGACGACATTTTTAAGGTGAGGGTAATATCTTCAAGGGAAGCTTAAGGGGGGCACAGAGAGGTCCAGTCACGCCCAAGAAGATACCACTACTAGGGGTGAGGACCCAGAAGTCCGATCGGGTGGTGTTCTGCAGAATCCACAGACAGGGTACGCCTCTAACTGAAGTCGTAGGATGGAGAGACTTGGGGCACTTGGGTTCCACAACACTTCCTAGTCTGTGCCCGATCATCCAAGGCTGAATGACATGCACTTCTGTATTATTTATTGGTAGATGCTTTCACAATCTAAATAGAAGGGTAAGAACTATCCTTTCCCACATTTATCATATATATTTAATACTATCTTTAAGGACTGGGCACAGAGCAGGTCCCCATTATATATTTGCTGATGGTTTAACACCCATTGAGAGTGAGGCTTTACGAAAATCAGCTGATAATAGAGATAGATAGATGATAGATGATAGATGATAGATAGATAGATGATAGATAAAAACAACTGGCTGGTCTGGCTGTCTTAAGCACAAAAACTTCCTAGTGAATGACACAAAAAGATGCAAATGAGTTGCTGTAAGCTACTTTCTATGTACCTCCATTCCCAAGTGTTCACACACTTAACAGGGGAAGAAAAGCCATTTTCTCTATCTGGTGTATATTGTGGCTGGCATGAACAAACGATGTTAGATTATCACAAACTGGATGTAGTGAGAATGATTTTGGTACCTTCTATGGAAAATTAATTAAAGAGAAATATCCAAAGTTAGAGTCAGTGTTTTGCTGTAGGAATAAATCAGATCCACTACTGTGTTCTACCATGGACTGTTGCTGTGTAGCCCACTGGTATGGCAAGGGGAATTGGCTATACTCATTTAAAATCAAATAATGATACAGATAGGGGCACATGCACCCCAATGTTCATAGCAGCAATGTCCATAATAGCTAAACTGTCGAAAGAGCCGAGATGCCCTTCAACAGACAAATGGATAAAGATGTGGTCCATATATACACTGGAATATTATTCAGCCATCACAAAGGATGAATACCCAACTTTTGCATCAGCATGGGTGGGACTGGAGGAGATTATGCTCAGTGAAATAAGCCAAGCAGAGAAAGTCAATTATCATATGGCTTCACTTACTTGTGGAACATAAAGAATAACATGGAGGACATTAGGAGAAGGAAAGGAAAAGTGAATTGGAGGAAATCAGAGGGGGAGATGAACCATGAAAGACTATGGACTCCAGGAAACAAACTGAGAGTTTTGGAGGGGAAGGAGGTGGGGGATGGGTTGGCCTGGTGATGGGTATTGAGGAGGGCAGGTATTGCCTGGAGCACTGGGTGTGGTGCATAAACAATGAATCTTGGAACAATGCATCAAAAACTAATGATGTATGGCAACTAATATAATAAAAAAAGAAAAAGAAAAATAGAAAATGAAATCAAATAATGAAAACCTGAGAGAACAAGATAGGCCAAACATTTCACATCAACTGGATAGAAAACCCTCCCTATTTAGTCTTCTTAGTGTCCTTCCAAGGTTTTTTGTTTGTTTCTTTAAGTAAGATTTCTCTCTCACGCTATTCATTACAGAAGCCAAATTTAAGTAAACAGTGATGAAGTATCTTTATCCTAAGAGCTTCTTCTCCAGAAACATTCAGGGCAGAACTCAGTAGCTGCCCGCTTAGGAGAAATGTGGGCAGTGGGGCAGAAAATGCCCTGATCTACCTTCTGTCTTTGCAGAGAATGAGGATGTGATGCCTTCTTGTGGCAGAAGAGAATTTGTTCTGGTTCTGACTATTCTAGAACTCAGACAGCCATTTGCTACGCTGAGAATGGAGGAGACAAATCAGGCATCACTCCTTTTTCTATCTAAAGATACACATTGGGGCGCCTGAGTGGCTCAGTTGCTTGAGTGACTGCCTTCGGCTCAGGTCATGATCCCAGAGACCCGGGATCGAGTCCCACATTGGGTTCCCTGCTCGAAGGGAGGCCTGCTTCTCCCTCTCTCACTCCCCCTGCTTGTGTTCCCTCTCTGGCTGTCTTTCTCTCTGTCAAATAAATAAAATCTTAAAAAAAAAAATAAAGACACACATTATTTCTTTTTACATTATAAAAAGTTACCTTCAGTTTTAACTAGTAAATTATGCAAAATAACAAAGAGAAATTTAATAGTCTACTTGCCTCCTTTGTTTCCTGTTCCCCATAATAATTAACATGTTTCTTCTTAAAGATTCATTTCTTTATTTTAGAACAGGGGTGGGGGAAGAGGGACAGCGGAAGGGGGAGAGAATCTCAAGTGGACCCCCACTAGGCAAGGGGCCCAAAGATCGTGACCTGAGCTGCAATCAAGAGCCAGATGCTCAACCATCTGGGCTCACTGAGGCAGCCCTATAATGATTAATGTTTAGAGCCCGAAAGATAGTCTTTCTCAAGGTCGTTCAGGTTCAAATCCTTATATGCTCACAGGTGGGCTTGTTCACTCCCTGCTCCTAATCTATTTAAGGTTAGTGCTTGCCACTTAACATGGGATTTTTTTTCTTGCTGTATTAATCTTAATTCCCAAGCTGGTTTAAGTGCCTTGAGCACCAGGATGATTTAAAATATTTTCTGTGCTTTCTATCAAATGTATTCCCACTTCCCACACCCACCCCAGTCCACCCAGCACCAAGATGTATTATTAACCCCATCCTGGCCTTGCCGAACATATTCTCCTTACCACTAGATACACTGAAATGTTCATCGCTTCTCAGCCTCTTGGCTAAGATCAAGTGTAGAAATATTGAAATTTCCTTAACTGTGATTGGATTCCTCACAAAAAAACTAACTAAAATAAAAATTGTATTTCTTTTTATTTCTAATGTCTTGCCCAAATGCAACTATCCTGAGGAACAACTTTGTACTTCTACAACCAAGGCAAAAATTAACAATATACTTAATATACTTAACAAAATACTTAACATATGCATAGAAGGAAAAATTTGAGTGTGAAAAAGGGAAGGCTTTAAACCATATAAATGCAAATATTAACATCTTCAGCTTATTGTATTAAAAATTCCGCGTGATACAGGTATTCGTCTTCTAAAACCCATCACAACTTGTCTTACATGCAGTGTATATTCTCTGAATCTGCTTGTATAAATTATTCTTTGTGATAGAGGAAAACTGCACTGTCATCTCCAAAATATTATGAAGTAAGGAAGAATATTTTAATCATGAACACATCTAATTAAAATAGTAAATTGTTTTTAAAAATCCTCATGTTATTAGTAAAGCCTTGATTAGAAACAGGTTCTTTATTAGCAGTGCTCCTAGAAGCAAAGAGATAGCTTGTCCATTACCGAGAAGAAGCAAGCGCTCAGTGCTGGACCTTTAGTTGAAGCAGGATGCATGGTTACGTTCGTCAGATTTCCAGTGATGCTGTCCTACAGTGACACTGTTTTAGCATAGCAGCAAAGCAGGGTTTTACCTTGCTCACTTGCAGTCTAGTAATCTCATCTATTTCATCGATTTTAGTGACTCACAGAATCCGTGAAGGGAATTTCAAAATCGGAAACTAGGGGTGTCTGGGTGGCTCAGTCAGTAAGCGTCCAACTCCTGATTTCATCTCAGGTCATGATCTCATGGATCCTGACATGGAGCCCTGTGTCGGATTCTGTGCCCAGCGGAGAGTCTGCTTGAAGATTCACACCCCTCCAATTGTGCACACATTCTCCCTCTCCCTCAAATAAATCAATCTTTGGGGGAAAAAATGAGAATGATTTATGCGTGTGCATGTGCATGTGTATTTGTTTAATTTTTGAGTCCTCCGTGCATGTGATCATCTGATGTTCTCTTATATCCCATCCCCTTTAACGGACGCACTCTCAAATGCCAACGTATGGAGAATCCATACAAGCCTAAAGGCAGGACAAGCACTCCCATCCCTGGAATTATTTTCTAGACCATCTCCTGTTTTCCTCATTCTAACCATTTCTCCCCAAATGACTACGCTCTTCAATTCCAGTGGATTTCAGTAGGCAGACTCTCGATGCTTCCTCTATTACAAAGTGAAGAACCTGCTTTGCCCTTCTCTCTTTGGAGCAGCCTTTGTTTCCCAGACAACTGTACATTGTCCTTCTGGAACCCTGTTAGGAGGTTGAGGGGACCATCTTGCTGCTTGCTGAACCAACACTAGAACGCACTGCCTGAGCTCTCCATTAGGGGAAACCAGCTTGAAATAATGGGGAAAAATTACAGTGAAGGTTGGAAGAAATGCATCTCTTGGCATATCCATCAGAAAATAAAGATATTAAATTTTCATCAAAATTGTCTAATTTGATGAATTACTCATTTATATGAACCAGAACTCTAGCCTGTTGATTAGATTACTGAATCTCATGATAGATGGTTACCATACCTACTTAAAAATTTTTTTTTCATTAAAATATGGTTTTAAATATCAAATAATATTTAAAGATTTATAGTGAAAGACAGGAGCCTCTGCCCCATGCTTTCCCATTCTTGGTTTCCATTTGTTACATGCTAAACATTCAATTCTGTAAGTTATTTCTACCCTCGGCTGCTCCCATGTTCCTAAATAGGTTACTTATACTTCCATTTGTACCTATGTCAGTATTAGGAATTATCTGCTGTCTTCCAATGAAGAGAGATAAAGATTCATCTCTCTTTTACCTGCTCTCTCTCACCACTTCTGTTTCCTAATCTGTCTGAAATAGTCACAGCACAATTGTTTTAAATAGTATTCATATTTGACCAGCATAGTATAAGTGATTACATATTTTTCCTTGTCCTTCCCCAACCCGCATGGAATTAAAATAGCCTCCTTTAAAATTTTCATCTTAACCTTTCCAGGACATGGTTTTTTGACCTTGGAACTACTGACATTTTGGTCTTAGAATTCTCTAATGGGATGAAGGGCAGGGGGCTGCCTGTGGTTTGTAAGATGTTCAGCCGCACCATTGGCCTCTCCTACCTGATACCAGCAGCACCCCATCTCACTGCAATTACCAAAAACGTCTCCAGACATTGTCAAAGTCCCCTAAGGAAAAAAAAAAAAACACCCTCGTTGAGAACCAGTGCTCCAGGAGAACCAGAAATCACATTTTAGAATGATAAAGACACCTTGTTCTCAACCGGGGCCCCTCTTGTGGATTTCCCCCTGGAGACATCTCTCCTGGAGCTGTTCGAGATCTCCTTGCCATCTGAGAACTGCTCCCTAGGGCTCCCTTTGCCCACCTCTGAGAAACTCCCTTTGCTTTTCCTCTATGTTGACTCCTCTTTTTACCAAATCTTTTGTCTCCTTCATTCCTTTACTTTCTAAAATTTTGAAGTACAGCTTCTGCCACCTTCCTATAAGTGAACAACAGAAAAAATTTGGATGACCTGTAGGGTGAAAATCTCTATTCTATGTTCATCTTGATTATTAAGTTTGGCTGAGTTTAGACTTCTAGGTTTGAAAAATATTTTCCCTCAACATGTGAAGATCTTGATCATTTTTTTTTCTTAACCTCCTGCGCTGCACTGAGAAATACAATGTCTCCCTGTTTCCTCCATCTTTCCTGATAGCTTGTATTTTCCCTCCGGAGGTTTTGAGTTCTTCCTTTCACACCTGATGACTTGAAACTTCACCCTAACTTCTAAGATGAGTACTTCACATCTGGACAGTATGCTGCTGAACACAACTACAGAATTCTTTTTTTTAAGATTTTATTTATTTATTTGACAGAGAGAAACACAGCAAGAGAGGGAACACAAGCAGGGGAAGTGAGAGAGGGAGAAGCAGGCTTCCCACCGAGCAGGGAGCCCGATGTGGGGCTTAATCCCAGGTCTCCGGGATCATGACCTGAGTCGAAGGCAGTCGCTTAACCAACTGAGCCACCCAGGCGCCCCACAACTACAGAATTTTTAATTTTAATTACCTTATGTATATATTTAAATCTATGGGTTACTTTTTGTTGGTTTGGTTTTGTACTTTGTTTTTATTTCTTATTTTGATTCTTGTTTTCTAGTCTTTTAATTCTTTAAATCCATGTACCTATTTCATATTTTGAATCTGATAATTCCAAGGTCAATCATATTTGGATATTTCAATCTGCTATTGTTTTCTACTGATTCTTCCTCTTGATGACCTAATTCCAACTCTGCTTGGTAATTTTCTAAAATGTCACATCCTATTCACTGGAACCTGAATGTGAGATAAAAATCGAATTTGTCATTAAAGTGGCTTTTATCTAGCTCACATCTCTGAATTCACATTTCTCATGGTTCCTGGGCTTAAAATTTCCTTTGCTTTCTTATCAATGCAACAGTGAATTGGGAAGAATATGAAGTATCCTGAGACTTTTTGGCATTCTGCTCCAGGTACATTTCTTTAGCTTTCTAGCTCGCCATATTGCCAGAAAAAGAAGTTACAATTCTAATCCAACCACGGATTAACTGGGGCAAACTGGCCAGATTCACCCTCCCATCTGTAATATCTACTAAAACATAAAGCAAAAAATGTATGAAACAACAGTTTTCAAGACACAAGATGGCAAACAATGAAGGACGTTTGAGAAACTGGAAACAGAATAGCCAAACTACATGGTTTCCAGGCTCCCGCCTTGAGAGTTTCCAGGCTGCACACAAAGGAAGGGGAGCCCAGGAGCACCTGGGGGGCTCGGTCGTTAAGTGCTTTCCTCTGGCTCAGGTCATGATCCCAGGGTTCTGGGATCAAGTCCTGCATCGGGTGTCCTTGCTCAGTGGGGAAGTCTGCTTCTCCCTCTGCCTCTCCCCGCTTGGCTTGTGCTCTTTCTTGCTCTCAAATAAATAAATAAAATCTTTAAAAAAGAGAGAGAGAGAAAGAAAAGATAGCCTGGTAGAATTGAGGAAATGGATTGATGGTAGGGCTACTGCATGGGAGGAAGCACCAGAGAGGAGAGGGCTGCACAGAAATGGAACTCTGCAGATCTAAAGTTTCCCTGGGGTGTCTAACAGGGCACTGGGCAGCACATATGTGACAAGATCCTACGGAAGGTCGCGCCAGCCGCTGGGCTGGCTGTCCCAGATACCACAGACTGACTGCTGACTGGCTTGGAAAATAGAAATTTATTTTCTCACAGGTCTGGAGTCTGGAAGTGCAAGATTAAGGTGTCATCCGGCTTAGTTCCTCTTTCCTTCTCTTGTAGATGACCGTTTTCTGCTGATTTCTCCACACAGGTCTTCCCGCTGGGCCTCTCTGTGTCCTCATGTCCCTTTTTCCTGCTGTGTTGGATTAGAACCCACCCTACCGACTTCATTTTCACTTTATTGCTACTTTAGAAGGCTTATCTCTAAATACAGTCAAATTCTGCAGCACTATAGATTAGGGCTTCAATATGTGAGTTTTCAGGAGATTCAGCCTATAATACTCACCCTCTGCCCAACACCCTGTCCCCCAAATTCATGCTCTTCTTTCGTACAGAATACATTCACTCCATTCCAACAACGCCAAATGTCTCAACTCATTCCCACATATACTCTAAATTCAAGATTTCATCTAAATATCATCTAAATCTGGTATGGGTGAAACTCAAGGTATGATTCATCCTGAGACAAAATTCCTCTCCAGCTGTGAATCTGTGCAACTAGAAAGCTAGCTGCTTCCCAGATACAATGGTGGGACTAGCACAGGGTAGACATTCCAACTCTAAAAGGGAGAAATTAGAAAAAAGAAAAGGGTGGGTTCCAAGCAAGTCTGAAACCCAGCAGAGAAAAATTCAGTAAGATTTTAAGGTTCAGGAATAAGCCTTTTATTTGTTTGTTTGTTTGTTTATACATCCTTTCTTCATTTTCCATGCTCCATCCTCTGGAGATGGTTAGTAGCCCTGCCTTGTAGAACCACCAATCCTAGTGTTGTGGCCCCATTCCTTTGACTGTGTTCAGTGACACGGACCCCTCTGGACTTGGCCTTCTGGTCCTTGATGAAATGACTATCCCTGCCAACTTCTGAACCACCTTCAGGATCATTCTTCCCTTTTCTAGAAGGACAGCATGTTGCATCTGGGATAGCTCTATTAGCCCAGCGTATAGAATCACAGAAGTCCAATGGCCTGCCTTCCTTTCATCCCATCTTTGTCCCCTTCAGTGTTTCTGAGGGTATAACCCACGACTACTCCTGGCTTCTGCTGAGATGACTGGTTGGATCCCTTAGTCACACATTGGTAATCCTTTAGCAAATTATTGTGTAGTCGTGTTCTCAGTGTTCTCTCTGGAATATTCTTTCTGAAGAATATGGGAACTATATTGAAAAACTATGGATGGGCTCAGAATTTTCCAAATCTTCAAGTTCTGGTTCCCTTATGCCAATTGCTTCTTTAATTTCTCTCTCTTCTTCTTGCATTTTACTATAGCTGCAAGGAGAAACCAGGTGCCTCCTTCAACACTTTGTGTAGTCTCCATATTTCTGCCAATAGTCTCTCGAAGGCAATCTGTGCCTCCTTTTTTTTGTTTTTTTTTTTAAAGATTTTATTTATTTGACAGAGAGAAACATACCCAGAGAGGGAACACAAGCAAGGGGAGTGAGAGAGGGAGAAGCAGACTTCCCACAGAGCAGGGAGCCCGATGTGGGACTCAATCCCGGGTCTCCAGGATCATGACCTGAACTGAAGGCAGTCGCCTAACCAGCCGAGTCACCCAGGCGCCCCAATCTGTGCCTCTTCTAACATGCATTTCAAGACTTCCAGCCTTTCCCCGTTGTTCATTTCCAAAGCTACTTACCTATTTTAGGTTTTTGTTACAGCAGCGCTCCACTTCCTCAGATCAAAATCTGTGTTACTTTCCTTGAACCACAATCACACTGCGGTTATCATTTATTTCTTTGCGATTCTGGAGTCTTTGAGTACCAGATCCTTGTGGGGACACGATTCAGTCCACAACACAAATCAAAGGGGAAATTCCACGGTGCACTTCTGAGGCTGGGACTAGTGCCTGCTCCCACCAGCCGCATCAGATACCTCATAATTCACAATGCATCTGGTGCAGTACTCGATATTTCTCAGGAGTGAGGAATCAGAAGTTCTAGACTAAACACTGTTTTGGGCCTGCATAACAATCTTAAAATCAAGACCTGAAAATTGTCTCCAAATTATTTTTTTGTTTTGTCTCCAAATAACTAACAGCTTTTCAGAACAAAGTTCAAGAATATGTATAGGAACACGCAAAAAATCCGGTACCAATAAGGGGCATTCACAGTGGGGGACATCTAACTAACAATTACCAGGCACTAAAGAGGCAGGAGAATATGACTCTCAGGAGTAGGGAACTCAATCAAAATCAAACGAGAACTGGCACAGATTTAGAAGGACCAGACAAGGTCATTGCAACAGTTGCTATGTCTCCTATATCTAAAGATTTAAGGGGAAACATAGAATATACAAAAGGTATTAAATGTTTGCCTTGTTTCAAGACAGAGACAAGGATGATATTGTTGAATAGAAATAGTTTAAAGCAAGGAGAATGGCTCTTTCAAGGAAGACCTTGAAATTCAAGGAGAATGCCTTCTTGAACCTGGAAATTCCTCGAAAGAAAGAATGTAAGGAGAACCAGGTGACAGTGGGGGTGATCATGAGTTCAGTTTGAGACACTATAACTGACTCTTATGTAAATAAGTGCAGTGAAGTAATATGATAATAAGAGCAAATTGGGAAAAATTACTCATAAAAGTTTTCTTTAAAAAAACTGATTTGGGGACACCTGGGTGGCTCAAGGAGAATGCCTCTTTCAAGGAGAGTGGCTCTTCTCCTTTGCCTTTTCTCCCTTGAAGGGCTTTTATTGGGACTCAGAGTAAGTTGTGTCCTGAGCTCAGCAGGGAAGGTCCCAGAACTTGTGGAGTTTGAGGGAGAACTCTGATGCAGGAGTTCCTCTGAGGATGGGGGGGGGGAGGGCAAGTGTTGCATGAGGAGCTAGGGGAATTCAGGGTCCTCCTCCCAGAATTACTGACATTTTCATTGTTTTCCACTAGTTACCTAACCTCATTGTGCTTTCTTTACATTACTTAAAAAAAAAAACCACATTTCTTTTAAATCTAAAGCACTATTCCATGAACCTATTTTATATTCTACCCTGTGCTATAGACAGTCAGCTTCTAGCACAATCGTTGAGTAAATTGAATAGGTAGTTTTAAATCACTTTTTTTAAAAGACTTATTTATTTGAGAGAGAGAGAGAGCACACGCACATGTGTGTGCGTGTGAGTGGGGGAGGGGCAGAGGGTGAGAAATCCTCAAGCCGACTCCCTGCTCATCGTGGAGCCAACGCAGGGCTCCATCCCAGGACTCTGAGATCATGGCCTGGGCCAAAATCAAAAGTCAGACATTGAACTGACTGAGCCACCCAGGTGTCCCCAGATCAGTTTTTTTTAAAGAAAACTTTTATGAGTAATTTTTCCCAATTTGCTCTTATTATCATATCATCACTACACTTATTTACATAAGAGTCAGTTACAGTGTCTCAAACTGAACTCATGATCACCCCTACATCACCTGGTTCTCCTTACATCCTTTCTGGGTGAAGGAACCAATGCAGCTTCATCTACATGAAACAGAAACCCACCAGCCACTATCAACTGTCCCATCTACTTCAGCCCTGCTCCCTCACTCAGTGAGAAAAAGCTATGCGAAGCCAGCCTCTTCTCTCTGTTTCTGCCATCCCTGGTCTCAATGAAGTTTGGTGGCTTCTAATCTGGGCAGCCCACTAGTTTCTCTTTAATCTACCTTTCATAAACATGACTGTCTTTTTCCCCCTTCAAATACTGGTTTGATCATGTCACTCTCCTTTAAATCCCTTAAATAAATTCCCATTGCCTTTAAGATAGAAAGAGCACAGTATGTCCCACACAGCCTACCTTCAACTTGTCCCCATCTCACACATTGCTGTAGACCCTACAGTTCTAACCACTTGCTACGAAGGGACTCATCAAACTCCAGTGTGCATTGACTCAGTGATTCTCCCTGGAATGCTAATTCTCTGCTTGGCAAACCTGTACATTTGTTGTTAAGTTTTTGATAAACATTTGCCTTTCTGAAGGAGTCTCCATTCTACCGAACTCCCTTTCCTCCTCTTCCTTTCCTTGGTGGGTCCCATCCTCTGCCTTCCTCTTCTCTGCCTTCATCACGTTGTTTTAGGACCATCTGTTTAGAAGCCTGTGTGTTTTCCCATGAGGCTTGGGCTTCTTAGCACAGAACTTTCTATATCATATATCTCCCTGTACCTAGAACAGTACCTCAAATATAGCAAATGTGACAGTGTGTAATGTTGAGGGATGGAGTAAATGAATAATTAAACAAGCAGAGCCTAAAGTGTATCAGTCTGTATTTGTTACTTATTTTGTTATTTTTTTTATGTCATTTTCCCCCCTGTGAAGTCTGCAAGGACTATTGGTCTGTGTTTTTAGTTTTTATTTGCTTTTATAAGAGTCAGGGAGGGGGTCTTAGTGAAGGAGATTATAGCTTCTGCTGGAAACCATGTTGAGTGGATTTATCATTTTATCTTGATTCTTCCTGAGTGTTCTCTCACTTGAAAATGCAAGTGAACTCAGGATCGGGCTCGTGTCTGATTATTCATTTCTGAAGTTGGCATACTGAGGGGAACGGTGTCCAGCTGGTTCTATTTTCTGTATAGAGACCTGCTAAGCTACCAAGCAGCACGAACAAGATGGAAAGGATTGATTTCTTTCTCTTTGGAATTGTTGGCAGTGCCTCAGTATCGAGGTATCAAATTTGCTCAATTGTGCTATTTGGGAGATGATTCCTTCCTTCCCTCCACCAGCCTAAAGACTGCAGTAAATAAAAATATATTAAACGATGTCCTTCTTCAGAGAGAACATCACACACATTTCTAAGATCAAATTAATATCCAGCTACTAAGACCTGAAGAGGCATGCCCCTGAACCGGAACTAGTTTTCTGGTTTTTTGTTTTTAAATTTCATCATCACTGGATACCGAACATCAGCTTTTATATCCAGAGGCTGACGCTGATAATTTGAGAGAAAGGAATAGTTTAAATATGGGGTGGGAATGACTTTACATGCCAGAGGATCTATCTAAAAGTTTTTGCATTTTCCTATCCAGTGAATCCCTTTTGTTGGAATGACAGTAGACCTTTGAACATTCTTTTCCCACTGTAATCATCACTTTGAAAACCTGGAGAAGATAGGAAAATGAACCTGATACCTTGCTTTTTATGACAAAAACCTAGGCCTCCCGGCGGTGTTGTGTCAGGCAGCCCCTTTTCTAGATCAAAGTTGCCTTTCCCAGGAATAAGAGATTATTCCTTCAGTGGCCACTGTGATCTCACTGTCCTACGCTGTGTGAGAGGACAGTTTTGAAACTGCAGTGAGTTCAGACTGTGGCTTTGATCTGAGGCTTACGTTCAGGTTTCAGTTTTACCATGTACAGCTGTGTGTCTGGGCACCTCTTATCCTTAGTTTCCTTGTGTGTAAAATAAAAACGAAGTGTTATTTTTTCTGTGAAAAGTACACAGAGCTTTGCGGTGGGCATCGATGAGAAACACGTAAAGGTCTAGCCATTGCCTGGACTCTGACAGCTACCCTCTTTCCCTGCGTGTTACTGGTGACCACTCATCGGGTGCATTCTTCATTTATTAAAGCAGGAAGAGGGCTTCCGCGGAGGGCGCTGCCTCTTCATCGACTCTTGCCGTCGCCTGATGCAGCGGCTGCTGCCCAGATCAGTAAGTCTATTGATTTTCTTTCCCTGATACAGACACCGGAGGCAGCACAGATGTCTTTCTCAGGCATGCTATACTGAACTAAAAAAATTACCCTGGTTTGAGAAAGATCTTCTAGAACCTTCTAGAAGTAGTCAAGCACAAAAAACCTTCCTGTCAAGCACAAAAAACCTTCCTGTTTCACCCCCTTGGGAATGGCCAGGAGGATGAGGAAAAGTTGCTAAAGTCTTGGGTGCATCCCCAATCCAGTTGTATCACAGACAACGGCATTGCGACCAGGGTCTGCTAAAGACCCTGCCTGGCTTCCCTTGCTGGGTAAATCCATGCATCGCCGTTGTTGTGGCTGCCAGGGTTCGAGGTTCGTGGATGGAAAATAGGAATAGGAGCGAGATACATTACTTCCCCTTACACACTGTGAATGTTGGAGGGGCCTGTGCTTTTTCCCTATCAAAATTATACTTACACCAAACATGCTAGTGATTGAAAGCATGCTCTCTGGAGATAGAATTCCTGGGTTGATATAACCTGGCTATGGTATTTCTTCGTCTCCTTCTCTCTTTGGGCAAATCATTTTACTTTTGACCTCTGTTTTCTCAAAGTGTAAAATGATGATACTAATAGTTAACTTATAGAGTTATTCTAAGTCAAAAAAATAATACGTATGAAGTGCTCAGAATAATGCCTGACAAAGTGTGTACTCAGTAAATGCCGTATTTGCTCTCCTTGCAACAAATCACTGATGTACTTGAGTAAGCACTGGTTTTTGAATAAACTTATCTAAGCTCCAGGACAGCTCTGGTACATTTTCTTTCTGGCCAGGACTCCTATAACCCTACGAAGTCCCCTTTCCCATTTCTTTTGTTCCTGGAGACCCCTGAGGTTTAAGATTATATGTATCTTCTTTTCATAGCAATCAATATCCATTACATACAGCTCACAATTACAGCTTTTCCTGGAGAAAGATATTAATGGTCTGTCAAGTCCAGGAGACAGCCTCTTCCCTACATAATGGCTCTTGAGTTTCCTAAAAGCCTGAGCTTCCGCTAGAAAGTGATCAGGAAGCTTCCAATAAACTCAGGAGTCTAATCAATATTTCTCACTCCTAGATGGTGATTAGTAGGGGGACATCAATTGTCATGAATGGCCCACCACAAAGTCATGTTAAGTCTCACGGGCTGCAGCTCTTCCGGACATTTACTATCCATTACGTTTCCCCGGGGAAAGGGGGAGCTCTTCCCGATTCCATGGCGGCAAGGGCTAAATAAATAAATGAACAGATCATACACAATTAAAAAAAACAAAAACAAAACTCACAGTAGTTTTCAGGAGATTGGGTTTTTGAGGGGCTATGAAATGTTAAGTTCAAGATGCCTGGACTTCAGAACTGAGAGCAAATAGGATTTATCTTCCCAATGTAAAATCCCCATTCCAACTTCAGGCTGTCAGCCCAGCTCCCATTTGTTCAGAGACCCCGTCTCTGTTTTTCTACCGGGACCCACAACCTTGGGGAGAAAAAAAATGGCAGCTGGCAAAATTCTCCCAGAGTTGCATCTTTTTTCTTACATTATTTTATTGTTTCAGTATTCTTAGAGTCATTGTTTACGCCCCACGCCCAGTGCTCCAGGCAATTCGTGCCCTCAGCACCCATGGCCAGGGTCCCCCATCCCTCCCATCCCCCTCCCTCCCAAAACCCTCAGTTCCTTTCTCAGAGTCCAAAGTCTCTCATGCTTCATCTCCCTCCCTGATTTGCCCCATTCCCATTTCCTTTCCTTTTCCTACTGTCCTCCATACTACTCCTTATGCTCCACAAGGCAGTGAAACCATATAACTGACTTTCTCTGCTTGGCTTATTTCACTCAGCATAAACTCCTTCAGTCCCCAGTTACAACTTTAATAACCAGGAACAGAGTTTAACAAACTCCTTTTTTTTCTTTCAATTTTTTTATTACATTTTTATTTTTTCAGTGTTCCAAGATTCATTGTTTATGCCCCAAACCCAGTGCTCCGTGCAATACGTGCCCTCAGTTCCCACCACCAGGTAACACTTAGGAAGTTTATTTCTAGTCGGGATTTTGCTGGTCTAGTGTGTGAAATCTTTGAGCTGGTTCCCCCTGCGGATTTAGTTTGCTCTGTGGCCACCTAGTGGTCGTTCTAGGAACTTCATCAACGCGTTGCGGGGTGCGGACTGCCCTGCCACACTGTGCCAGGATAGGGAAGTGCTCACCCTTTCTCTCTCTCTCTCTCTCTCTCTCTCTCTCTCTCTCTCTCTCTCTCTCTCTCTCTTCTTTCTTTCTTTCTCTCTCTCTTTCTTTCCTTTCTTCCTTCCTTCCTTCTTTCCTTCCTTCTTTCTTTCTTTCTCTTTCTTTCTTTCTTCTTTCCTTCTTTCCTCTCTCTCTCTCTCTCTCTCTCTCTTCTTTCTTTCTTTCTTTCTTTCTCTCTCTCTTTCTTTCCTTTCTTCCTTCCTTCTTTCCTTCCTTCCTTCTTTCTTTCTTTCTCTTTCTTTCTTTCTTCTTTCCTTCTTTCCTTTCTCTCTCTCTCTCTTTCTCTCTCTCTCTCTTTTTTAAGAATATGACTCCCCAAGTTAGCACATCGCAAGCGCATTTTAAAATTCCGTAATCATTTGGCAGCACAGATGCCTTAAGAAAGAGGCGACATGGTTGTGCGGGGCTGGTTGATATTTAGAACAAGGGATGCTGTAGGGGGAATGCCGCTTAGGTTAGGTTTGGATTTGGATCGCTATCACTGCTGTTCCTTGAAAAAGTGACCTAAACAGATCATTGAGATTTCTTCGCACAGTAGTATTTAAATAATATATTGCAACAAATGTGAATTTTGATGTATTTTTCTGCGTGCTTTTTAAAAGGACTTGCCCAAATTTAAACTGCAGAATCTATTGTCTACCCTCTGCCCTCTGTGATGCATAGCCACTAATATCTCTGCTCAGGTTTTAATTCTTCTTCTTTAATTCTATTTTATACAGATTTCCTAAGGGTGGCGCTGGGTCTGCATCACTCAGTGGCCAGTGATTTGGGCAGAGGTTTTGCTCAAATTCTGTGAACCCATAAGGCTTGGGCCCCCAGCCATGATCTGTGGGTGGGTTGGGGAGCATAGTCAAAGTTCAGTCTGTTCTCTCAGGGGTGCTCTCTGGGGACCCCCCACCCCCACCCCATCAGCCTTTCTCCAGACAGCCAAGGGTTCATTCCATACTGCTCTCATTCCCAGGTGCCCCCCATCCCATTTCTGGCTGGTCCTTTCCTTGCCCTTGCTGAGACCACCCTCTCAACCCAGCACAGGGGCATCTTTGTCCTAATTGTCCTTTAGGCACAGTCACTATTGCAGATAAATCATCTGAGGTCTTTCTATCATTAAAAAATGTTAATATAAAATTAGATAAAAGATGTTAGAAGGGGCGGTAAGATGTGATAAACCCTTAAACTCAAGCTGCTTTTACTTCCGGATCAGTCCACGTCTGTCCAGGGCAGAGGGTAGAGTGACCCCGCTGCCGAGAGTAACTCACTGCCCCCAAGTACAGCATCCCGGGACTGCGACAAGCTCAGCCGTAGCTGAGGCAAGTTTCAGCATCAGGAAGGGCCCTCTGGCCGGGTATGGGGTGGGGCAGCAAGAGTTCACAGGGCTAAGGAGACAGACAGAGGTCCTCAGGCGACGTCCAGCGGGTCTGCCCATTCACAACAGTTCTGTCTGCAGCTGTTCATTCAAGGGAGAAGACTCAAACTCTCAGAGGTGACAAGAGCCAGGAATTTTAGGGCTATGAAATCGTAGTTGGCTCCGTAACTGGGGATGGCACTGGGCCTACAAGCGAACCACTAGTAGGGAGAAGTCATGAAGATGCCTCCTAATCTGAAGACAGTATTGGAAGGAGAAGATCCCTAAACAGAATATCATGTAGTAGCATCTGAAGGAAGTGTGGGTCATGTCTCTAGGGGCTCCAGCAAGCAATAGGGGCAAGCATGGGGAATACTCCCTAAAATAAAAAAGGAGCTTAACTGTCAGAAGGCTTCTGGGATTGTCTGAAGAACAGGGGGGAAGATGAGAAATGCAGAGTGATTATCTGGGCAGGAAGCAATAAAGCAGGAGAACTTAGGTGATACCACACATAATTGGAGAGAGCAAAGAAATTTGAAAAGAAAAATCAAATCACTAGAAATTAGTAGTTGGCTGAATGTGGAACCCAAGGCAAAGGGGATGGTGGGACTTTTGGAAGAAATATGAGAACAATGAGAAAGATAATGAATCAGGAAGGTGATCCTTTTATAGGGGGAATAACAATAACATAGCACCAAAATATATATGTATTGTTCACGCACATATAAATACGTGATTGTCCTTTCATTTTGGACATCAGAGGACTATTGTTTACTTTAATGAGGCCAGTATATGTGACACAAGATTTCTTCTTTGCACAAATTTGCATAAAACATTTAAACTAGCTTCTTTTATTTTCAGTATGCAATCACCAATATTCTTTCTTAAATGGATGTTTTTCATTAGAACAAGAAATGTTTATTGTAAGTTCATCAGGGGCACCTGGGTGGCTCAGTCCATTAGGCGTCCAGCTCTTGATTCCCGCTCAGGTCATGATCTCAGGGTTGTGAGACTGAGCCCTGTGTTGGGCTCCAGGCTGGGCATAGAGCCTGCTAGAGAGCCTTTCTCTTCCTCTTCTTCTGCCCCTCTCTGTTCATGCACACTCTCTCAATCTCTCTCTCTCTGTGTCTCAAATAAATAAATAATTGCTTGCTGGGTATAAAGTGCTGAGTTCCTGCTCTCCTTCGCTGATCTCACTCTGTCCGCCCATCAGCCAGTCAGTATAGCAAGAAAGTTTCATCAACAACAACCAGCTTTCTTCCTTGATTTGCAGCCTTTATTTATTGAATTAGAAAATTCTCATTTCAAACTTGAAAACTTCATTTTGGTCAGTGAAAAAACAACTGCATATAGCTTTATCAGGTAACAAAAAGAAAATAAAGAACACAAGAGAACGTGTTGGGAAACACTGGTGTAAGAAACAGCTGAAATCATCCCTGGGACAGCCCCCCACGACCATCATCATGGAGGCAGAGAGACTGCACGGAAATCACACAGTAAGTGCTCGAATCTGTGTATTATAAAGATCTCACAAGCACTTTCCGGGAATTGTGAGTATTTCTTCTCAGATAGAGTTAATTTTCTAAAATTCTTATAACTCCCTTACTCTGTCATGTTTTTAAGGAAGTCTAGAAATTTGGGAGTTTAGAATTAGATTCCAGGAATTTAACCAGGAGCGCTTCATGTCTTCCTTTGCTGCCCCCATAATTTTAAGAACTACTTGTAGTTAAGATGATTCTTCTTCTACCTCCTTCACTGATAGGACATAAGGCAGACAGCCATCTACCTTGTAAATATTTAGTGGAATCCCTTGACTTCTGCACTGAATTTCTTGGCATTTCTGCAGGAGAGAATTTCTTTTAAGCCAGAAGTTGTGGAACTCTGTCGGATTCCAATTAAGGTAAGTAGTTTCATGTTCCCGAAGAAATTACCTTTATGATGCAATGTTTTGCTTCTTAGACTCAGGGGTGTAATTTCAGATCCTCAAGGTTTTGAGTCTTTTTAAAGGAACTAGACTGACATTTTTTAGGAAAACACTAGAGCAAGGAGACTATTTTTGTATTAGGCTAAAAAGCATTGGAAAAACTAAGAATTTTTTGGTAGCGTATGTCTACATTACAGGTTGTAGATTCTATAGGTAAATATTACTGAAAGAAGGTGCTTCTTAACATTTTCTGTCTTGATAAGAACTTTTGAAAAACTGCCAGAAGTTTGTGTAGCAAATACTCAGGGAAGGTTGTGATGGTCTTTCAGCCTGAATTCTCAGCCTAGCCTTGCACAGCCATTTTGGATATCCAATTTCAAGCTCTAAACAGAAACAGATGGTTAAAAAGAAGTTATTGTCTCCAAAGTCCGTAAGCATGTTATGTTTCGGTTATTCCTTTTTATCTGGTAATTACAGTAACTTTTCTGGTTTCTGTTGTACTACATTTATTCACATCTTTCCAGATCTCCTTAGCCATGGCTAATTAAACCATCATTATAAAATGAACAAACCTATAAAAAGCAAGGAAATCATTTTGGTTTTCAATACAGGAAGTCAAACAGTTTGTGTGCACTAAGGAGCATCTCTCTCCACTCTTCATTATGAGACAGGTCCATCATTATGAGTTGGAAGGACCATTAGAAATGTTCTTCCTTCCGCATCCCAACAGAGAAAGTGCGATGGGCAAGATCCCCTGTAAGAATATTTCATGGGGAAAGCTTCCTATTAACCCAGTACATTGTAGGAACTCAACAGAAATCAACGAACGGATGAACGAACTCTGAAGTAGAGTCAAACAATGTCCATTTTTGTCTCTCTTTGACAAAAATCACGATTTTTTGGTAAATTTTTTAACATAGCCATGGCAATTTAAAAATGACTTCATCCTTCAGATATAGTTAGTTATTGATTGGGTAAGTGACCTGTTGATGAAACCTCATGAAATAACTGTTCATGAGGAACATACCTTATCTTTAATTATTCGTGCTACTCAAATCCATCAGTGCATATACACCAGGCAAGAAAAGTTTGAGAAAGAAGTCTTGTTTTTGTTACGTCTAACATACGTTGAGATTGATAATGCCAAATTCTAGCTTGCTCCTGCGGTCAGGCCAGAAACTCTTGGACTAAAACCTAATCTGCAGAATTACTGTTGGAAATATTAGCATATCAGAGAAAACAATTCCAACCATCCTAGTCTTCTGAGAAGGACAGGGGGTGTTCCTACTCAATCAACGAGTAGGTAAAGAACCCACAGAATGCCAACATTTGAAAAGTTAAAAAGTGTGTGTGTGTGTGTGGGGGGGGTGGTACCATCTGCCAAGGAACCTACCATTTTGGCGCTTTGATTTGGATTGACAATTCCTTTTGGATCTTTATTTGCAGGCTTCTGTAATAAATAAATTTTGCTGTGTCAGGAACCGTACCAGATCTGACGCATAGACACACATACATGAGTGCATACACATGCACAACATCTCTTCCTGATCCATGAAAGAACTAAGGAAGCTTGTAAATTGCTGTGGCGAGGATAGGGGAGGGGGGATGGTTCTGGCCAGTGAAGTCTTATCAAAAACCATCTTTCCTTCTAAATTTTGTGGTGGTTCTCTCCAACAATCTATTTAGTAAGAGATTTCCAAACATTTTTCAAGCACCAGGGCTTTCATTGAGGAAACATTTCTGATTTCTGTTGAAATCCCAGTAAAAGCAATATATAAAAATGGACTGTACTGGTTTTGAGTGGGGATCGGGCAAAATGCTCCTTCAGCTCCACCCCAACCTGTAGGGCATACTCTGAGATCCTTCTGTGTCATTGGAAAATTCTGGGAACCACAGCCCGGAAACTGTCTGAATCACACTCTTTTAGCCATTAATGAAGAAAGCATAATGAGAACTGTTGATCTGAAAGACAATACATAGTTGAAAATCTTGGTGATTCAGTGTCCAGCCCTGAGTAATCGCTCCACCTTGAAGACAGAGACGCAGACACGGAGACTCCTGAAGTTCAGGAGATCCGCGAGATCCTATAAAAACTCTTTTTTGACTCGGTCTCTAGCGCTCTAAGGCATGTCCATTTGACTAATGTGTTTCCCTTCACTAATATTAATAGGGAATACCCCTCAGTCAGTGGATAGCTCTCAGGCTGATAAGGCTCCGTTGGAAGTCATCACTGGGTTTTGACCCCTGAGAAGCAGGGCTGGGGTAGGGTAGGTTTGTCACCAAACAAACTCAGGAACTGTAATAAATAATGAGTTAATGCATATTTAAAAAAATAAAAAAAACTAATTCCCAAAAGTTCATGATGAGCACAATGCCAATATTTACCTGACGGTAGTACCTGATGGTGGGCGATGGAGCCTGACTTCTCATGCTCTTCTCAAGCTAATCCCAGCCCTGGGGATAAGTGGGACCTGCCCTATTTCTTCCTCAATCAGAGAGCTATATTATATTATTGGATTTATTCAAGGAACCAGCAAATGGTTAGGTGGAACCAAAATTGTTACTAAAATGGCCACAGATCAATACAACCAACAGAAAGGAGATAAGGGACCATACCAGTGTGATGTAGTGTGGACTTGAAAAACTGGTTGGAAGTCGCTCCAAGGACTCTGCAGTTCTTTGCTAGTGAAAAGAGTTATTATTAGCCGCAATTAATATTCAAGCAAGTATGACTATTTCCTAAATGCACAATATAAATTTTCTAGCTATCTCTGGAATATGACCTAGTAAATGAACAAATATTAAAACACATGGGAACAATATTCTTCCCTAGGCTATTCTCTTATAATGAAGGAGACTAAGAACTTATAAAACAAACTCACGTTTGAGAAGAGTTGCAGTTTCTTTACGAGTTATGATGAAAATCACACAAGTCTTTTAGCTTCCAAATCTTTTTTTAATTGTGTTATGTTAGCCACCATAAAATACATCATTAGCTTTTGATGCAGTGTTCTGAAATTCATTGTTTATGTACCACACACAGTGCTCCATGCAAGACCTGCCCTCCTTAATACCCACCACCAGGCTCACCCATCCCCTCAGCCCCCTCCCATCTAAACCCCTGTTTGTTTCTCAGAGTCTACAGTCTCTCATCTCCTCCTCTGATTTCCTCTAATTCACTTTTCCTTTCCTTCTCCCATTGTCCTCTACATTATTCCTTATGCTCCACAAGTAAGTGAAACCATGTGATACTTGGCTTTCTCTGCTTGACTATTTTACTCAGCATAATCTTCTTCAGTCCTGTTTATGTTGATGCAAAAGTTGGATATTCATCCTTTCTGAAGGCTGAGTATTATTCCACTGTATATATGGACCACATCTTATTTATCCATTCATCTGTTGACGGGCATCTTGGCTATTTCCACAGTCAGCCTTTGTATCTCAACTGAATTGTCCAAATGTCTGAAATTCCATAACTAGGTATATCCTTTTTGGACCTCGGAGGTCTTTGAGGACCTCCAGAGCTTACTTTTTAATACAGATATCCCTGGTTGAGGTTATCCTCTCTAAAGTATTTTATGTTACCCCCCAGTAGATATTAATATAACTAGAAAGCACGATCTGGTGGAAATAAGACCTGCCTAGGAGAGGTACTGGTGCCAGAGGAAAAAAATAACTAAGCATCATTAATGTAAGAAGGAGAGGACATCAAAAGTCTTTTCCAAACCACAGTTTTGCTGAAAACTTGTCTTTGATGGGTAACTAATGTGTCAAATAAGCATCTGCTAAATCACTGTTATATAATTTTATAACAAATAATACAAAAAGCCTAAATGTGAGATTTGACACTACAATTTGACACTACAATTCTATACAATCTGTGTTATAACATATTATGGCACATAAGCAGGAACCTGTTTTCTGTATTTTATCTGTATTATATTTTCCTATGAAGTGATTAAAAATAAAGGACAACAATTCCAATTACTAGAGGAGGTATGGACAATGAAAACTCTCATGCTAAGTTAATAAGAGTTTAAAGAGCACAACCATGAGGGAAATTGGTACAAAGTATTAAAACTGACCATCCGGGGCGCCTGGGTGGCTCAGTTGGTTAAGTGACTACCTTCGGCTCAGGCCATGATCCCGGAGACCTGGGATCGAGCCCCACATCAGGCTCCCTGCTTGGTGGGAGGCCTGCTTCTCCCTTTCTCACTCCCTCTGCTTGTGTTCCCTCTCTAGCTGTATTTCTCCCTGTCAAATAAATAAAATATTAAAAAAAAATAATACAAATAAAACTGACCATCCATATACCCTATGACCCAGCAGGGCCTGTCATATGAATACCCCCAACAGAAATCCATATGTGCACGTGGGAGAGCATTTACAATTATGTTCCAGTAGCATATCTGCAAAAAGTGAAAACAATAAAAATGTCTAATAAGACATTTAAGGGTCTGCCTTCAGCTCTGGTCATGATCCCAGGGTCCTGGGATTGAGCCCCGCATCTAGCTCCTTGCGCAGCGAGGAGTCTGCTTCTCCCTCTCCCTTTGCTCCTTCTCTCTGCTGGTGCTCTCTCTCTCTCTCAAATAAATAATTAAAACCTTTATTAAAAAAAAGGACTTGTCTTATGTCCCAAAATATAGTTTACGGTTATACATCTTTCCAATAGTGCACAAATTACTATTTTGTTTAACTCATCTACGCTGCTCTGAAACAGTCTTGGTTTACTCGTGTCCCGCCATCCTTTCCTTCCCCACATGTAGATTGAAGGCTCCACTGGTGTGAAATCATGTCAGACTGTTGTTTTGCTTCCCCCATGTCACTCAGTTTAGGGCTAGTTCCACTTCAAATACACATGAAACTGCTTTTTAAATCAGTTCATTGACTATTGCAAATGACATTTCCTTACGTGGAGGGGATGAATATCAGGGAAAATTGACTCCATCCTTGTCTGCTGCCCATCGCCGCAGTATCCTTTATTCTCCACCCCCAGTGTATCTCTGGGTGGGCTGTCGGGAAGGAAGTTGAATATCGACATAAGCGACAGGGTAAGTCTGTGGTTAATATTGGATCATCCAGGAGAGTTCTTAAAGATTGATACTCAGGTTACACCCTGTGACAGATCTGAGGTAGGAACTAAAATTAGCATTCTTTTTACAAAATCTCTATGATTCCAATGTGTAGTGAAGCTTGGGACCCATTGGGATAAGCATTTGGAGTTGAGAACATAAATATGTACTCTTACTTTGTCCTCAGTGAGGGGCTTATACTTCTCCCCCATGAAGTATCATCTGTGGAGACAAAGCTTATATATCCCAGTAATGGTCCTATTAAAACACATAGAAAATACATACCTCTGAATTTGCTTCGACTTAATGCACTGTTGGTAATGAATTAATAATACGACTACCCCAACACCAATAATAACTAGGACAAGCACAGCAACCAGGATGGATATATCTGCAATATTAAAAACATAAGCTTTAGCCAGGACATCAACTTTAGGACAGTGGATATTAACTGACCTGTTACAATCCAGCATCTCCCTTCCTTAAGGACTTTTTAAAAAAAATATTTTATTTGTTTATTTGACAGAGAGAGATCACAAGTAGGCAGAGGCAGGCAGAGAGAGAGGGGGAAGCAGGATCCCTGCTGAGCAGAGAGCCCGATGCGGGCCTCGATCCCAGGACCCTGAGATTATGACCTGAGCCGAAGGCAGAGGCTTTAACCAACTGAGCCACCCAGGTGCCCCTCCTTAAGGACTTTAATTCTCCTTCTTCCAATTTTTCTAAAAAATGTAAAGCAAAAGACCAAGACATTACAGAAATTGTTATCTGTAGTCATCATTGACATTCTACATGAGTCCTTTTGGTTTAAGAACCACAATCAGCAGGAAATGTTTTGACTGCCAGTTATTAACTGACTATAGAAAAGGCCTTGTTAGGGCCGCCTGGGTGGCTCAGTTGGTTAAGCGACTGCCTTCGGCTCAGGTCATGATCCTGGAGACCTGGAATCCAGCCCCGCATCAGGCTCCCTGCCCGGCGGGAGGCCTACTTCTCCCTCTCTCACTCCCCCTGCTTGTGTTCCCTCTCTCGCTGTGTTTCTGTCAAATAAATAAATAAAACCTTTAAAAACAAACAAAAGAAAAAGCCTTTTTGTGTTATGGGTTCTTAGAAGATCTAATCCAAACTTAATTAGAAGATACATTAATTCTAAAAGGTAATTGCTGTAAATTCAAATTTGGGTATTTAAGTATGTGAAATAATTAAAATGCCCTGCAAATCCACACAGAAACACAACATATACATATTAGATTTCAGAAATAAGGCAAAAAAATCTTTCTCATTGTCTAGGCTTCTGATATATGCAAGATACTATATTTTAGGATGCTCACTGGTGACATTTAAGTTTTCTCCCCAGTCCACATGTTCCCGTTCTTCCTGACACTGGCATTCAAGTTCATGGCCATCCACCTAGAAGAGCAGTCAGTCATATCATTTTATTGAATTATGTGTGTGTGTTGCACCTCACTTTGCTATGTTCTACCTTGCACACACGGGTGCACACACACATACACACGCACTTTTACTGATCGACTAAACTGAGTATCAGAATCAACCTTTGAAAAAACGAAGCAAACAAAATTACAAGCAACCACTTTTGAAGGTGGCCTTTGGGCATGAGAATGAGTCTAACAAATTCAAAACCAGACGAACAAGATGACTTGTCTTATCTTTCTAGAAGACATCAGTCTTATTAAAGGAACAGCGCTGCTAGAGTTAGACATATCATAGTCCACAAATTCAAACACTAGGTACTGCTAGTACTATCAGAATATATATATTATATCTATATATCCATATATAGATATAATATATATAAATTTTGTTGTTTTGTCAAAAGCTTTAGGTTAATGTTGACATCAGTATAATTTAAGTATAAATAACATTAAGATAGCTCCAACTTTAAACATTAGGTTAAACTTTATAGTTACATAAGTTATTGGGTTGCTGGATTACCAGTCCAATGATAAAATATATACTTGCAATATTGGCAATATCTATGTGTAATACTGGTTTGGATCTTTCGATCAATTTTATGGGTGGTACATTAAAAAAATGTATCCCAAATATACATATGATTTAAAAAGCAACACACACACACACACACACACACACACACACACACACGCACACACACACACCATGCCCAGGAATGAAGTCCATGCAAATAAATAACTGTCAAGACATTAATTTAAAAAGCAGTCAAATCTTACAGCATTTTCATCGCACTGAGAAGAGCAATTGGTTGAACTGTAGACCTTTTCAAGTTTCACACATTCACCATCGCTGCACACCTGGAAATGAAGTTACCCATATGAATTAATCACTTGCTCTTAGAATTTACATTATTTTTCTACTGCAAATGGCCACATATAGAATCTTCTGTAGAAGAAGAAATCCTCTGTAAATGCTTGACAGATACTTGAAATAAATATAGTGTCCTTTCAAATACTGTTATATTCAAACTCATTATTAAAATGTCTATATCCTTCCTAATTTTGCAAATGTTAAAGATTCTATAATTGTAGGTGCAACAATTTCTTTTATCATTTCTATCAAGTTTTACTTTGATTTGATAAGGTCTATGCTTCCTGTAGTAATTAATCTTATTTATGCTTTATTAACTTTGCTTTAAATTTTGCTTGTTATTTTTTGTACATTTTATAACCAAATTATTGTTGTTTTTGTTGCTTATAATTATTACCTGGCTTATCTTCACCCATTTATTTAATTTCTACCTGTTATTTTGATTTTTATCCATTTTTTTTAAAAAGCATGTATCAGGAAACGCTTTTCCAATGCTATTGAGGTATAATCGACAAATAGAAATTGTAATAGAAATAGAAATTACATATTATGATGCTTGGTATACTTGTACATTGTGAAATTATTACCCAAAACAACCTAATGAACACATCCATCAGCTTAAATAGTTACTTTTTTGTGGTTGGAACACTTAAAATTTACTCTCTAAGAAAAGTTTACGTAAACATTATAGTATCTAACTATAGCCACCAAGATTTACACTAGATCTTCAGAATTTACTCAGAACAGAGTTTGTGCGTTTTGACAACATCTCCCCCTTTCCCCCACCTGGCAACCATCATTCAACTCTGTTTTTGTGACTTTTTTTTTTTTTTTTTTTTTTTAGCTTCTACATATAAGTGAGATCATATGGCATTTGTCTTTTTGTGGCTGGTTTATTTTGCTTAACATACATGAAACGTCCTCCAAGTTCATCCACATTGTTGCCGCTGACATAATTTCCTTCTTTTTTTTTAAGGTAAGTAATATTATATATGGTATGTTTTCATTATCCATTTATCTGTCAAAGGACATTTAGATTGTTCCCATATCTTGGCCATTTGTAAATATGATAAATATGGTGCAATGAACATGGGAGTGCACGTATCTCTTCAAGATCCTGATTTCAACTTCTTTAGGTTCTGTGCCCAAAACTGAGATTCCTGGATCATTCCTAATGATCCTGGATCATTTCTATCTTTAATTTTTTAAGGCACCACCATACTGTTTCTATAATGGCTATGCCAATTTATATTCCCAACACAGTGCATAAGGGTAGTCTTTTTTCCGCAGCCTTGCCAACATTTTTAATTTATTGTCTTTTTGATAATAATCATCCTAACAGGTGTGGGGTAATACTTCGTAGTGGCTTTGATTTGCATTCCCTTGGATATTAATGATGTTGAACTCCTTTTCATTTACCTGTTGGTCATTTGTATATCTTCTTTGGGAAAAAATATCCATTCAGGTCCTTTGTTCATTTTTTCTTTAATTGGACTGTTTGGGGTTTTATTACTATTGATTGCATGAATCACTTATAAATTTTATCTATTAATCCTTTATCAGATATGTGACTTGCAAATATTTTTCACACCCCATTGATCACTTTTTCATTTTCTTGATTGCAGCCTTTGCTGAAGAAGTCTTTACTTTGATTTAGTCTCACTTATTTATTTTTGCCTCTGCCTATGCTTTTGTTGTCACATATAAAAACATCCGATCCTGGGCTTTTCTTTGTTGGGAGATTACTAAGTATTGTTTGGATCTCCTATTTGTTCAGATGTTCTATTTCTTCATCATTTAGTCTTGGTACATTGTATGTGTCTTAGAATTTATCCATTCTTTTAAATATTCAACTTGTATAATTATTCATAGTATTCTCTTAGGATCCTTTGTATTTCTGTGATATCAGTTGTAAAGTCTCCTTTGTCATTTATAATCTCATTATTGGAATCATCTCCCTTTGTTTCTTGGTTAATCTACTTAAAGATTTGTCAATTCTGTTTACCTTCTAAAAGTCAAAACAATTTTTTTTAGTTTTTTTTTATTGTTAGTTAAATTTTTTTTCAGTGTTCTAAGATTCATTGCCCATTCCCCACACCCAGTGCTCCATGCAATAGGTGCCCTCAGTACCCACCACCAGGCTCTCCTATCCTCCCACCCCCTTCCCTCCAAGTCCCTCAGTTTGTTCTGTGTCCAAAGTCTCTCTTGTTTTGTTTCTCTCCCTGAATTACCCTACTTCTCATTTACTTTCCTTCTCCTACTGTCTTCCATATTACCCCTATGTACCGCAAGTAAGTGAAACCATGTGATACTTGACTTTCTCTACTTGGCTTATTTCACTCAGCATAATCTCCTCCAATCCAGTCCATGTTGCTACAAAAGTTGGATATTCATCCTTTCTGATGGAGGCATAGTACTCCATTGTATATATGGACCACATCTTCTTTATCCATTCATCTGTTGATGGGCACCTTGGCTCTTTGCACAATTTGGCGATTGTGGCCATTAAAACTGCGATGAACATTGGGGTACATATGGCCCTTCTTTTCATTACATCTGTATTTTTGGGGTAAATGCCCAGTAGTGCAATTGCAGGGTCATAGGGTAGCTCTATTTTTAAATTTTTTTAGGAATCTCCACACTGTTTTCCAAAGCAGCTGCACCAGTTTGCATTCCCACCAAGAGTGTAAGAGGGTTCCCCTTTCTCCACAGCCTCTCCAACACTTGTTGTTTCCTGACTTGTTAATTTTGGCCATTCTGACTGGTGTAAGGTGGTATCTCAGTGTGGTTTTGATTTGAATTTCCCCGATAGCTAGTGACGCGGAACATTTTTTCATATGTCTGTTAGCCATTTGTATATCTTCTATGGAGAAGTGCCTCTTCATGTCTCTTGCCCATTTTTTGACGTGGTTCATCTTCTTTTTGGATGTTGAGTTTGAGTAGTTCTTTATAGATCTTGGATACCAGCCCTTTGTCTGTAGTGTCATTTGCAAATATCTTCTCCTATTCTGTGGGTTGCCTCTTTGTTTTGTTGACTGTTTCCTTTGTTGTTTTTATTTTGATGAAGTTCCAGGAGTTCATTTTCGCTTTTGTCTCCTTTGCCTTTGGAGACGTGTCTTGAAAGAAGTTGCTGTGGCCGATGTCAAAGAGGTTACTGTCTATGTTCTTTTCCAGGATTTTGATGGATTCCTGCCTCATGTTGAGGTCTTTCACCCATTTCAAGTTTGCCTTTGTGTGTAGTGTAAGAGAATGGTCTAGTTTCATTCTTCTATATGTAGCTGTCCAATTTTCCCAGCACCGTCTATTGAAGAGACTGTCTTTTTTCCACTGGATGTTTTTTCCTGCTTTGTCAAAGATGATTTGCCCATAGATTTGTGGGTCCATATCTGGACTCTCTACTGTGTTCCATTGGTCTATTTCTCTGTTTTTGTGCCAGTACCATGCTGTCCTTGGTAATCACAGTTTTGTAATAAAGACTCTACCCTCAAACTACTAGAACTCATACAACAATTCGGTAATGTGGCAGGATACAAAATCAATGCACAGAAATCAGTTGCATTCTTATACACTAACAATGAAAAAATAGAAAGGGAAATCAGATAATCGATTCTGTTTACGATAGCACCAAAAACCATAAGATACTTAGGAATAAACCTAACCAAAGAAGTCAGGGATCTGTACTTGAGGAACTACAGAACACTCATGAAAGAAATTGAAGAAGACACAAAACATGGAAGAGCATTCCATGCTCATGGATTAGAAGAATAAACATTGTCAAAATGTCTATACTGCTCAGAGCAATCTACACTTTCAATGCCATTCCAATCAAAATTCCACCAACATTCTTCAAAGCATTGGAACAAACAATCCTAAAATTTATATGGAACCAAAAAAGACCCCAAATCGCTAAGGAATTGCTAAAGAAGAAAAACAAAGCTGGGGGCATTTCGTTACCTGACTTCAAAAAATTTTTTAAAAGTCTATTCTGCTGTTTCTCTTGTTTCATTTATTTCTACTCTAAAAAAATCTTTGTTATTTCCTTACTTCTGCTAACTTTAGGATTAGTTTTTTTTCCTTTTTTCTAGTTCCTTGAAGTAGAACATTAGGTTCTTTATTTGAAAATTTTCTTTTATCTTAATGTAGTCTTTATTGTTATATACTTCTCTTTTTGAACTGGTTTTGCTGCATTTTGTAAGTTTGCTATGTTGTGTTTCCATTTTCCTTTGTCCTAGGTATTTTTTTGGCTTCCCTTTCAATTTCTTCTTTACTCATTTGTTTTTCAGGATTGTATTTTTCAATTTCCAACTATTTGTGAATTTTCCAAATTTCCTCCTGTTTTGATTTCTAGTTTCCTACCACTGGTTAGAAAAAAAAAATATTTGATATTATTTTAGTCTTCTTAAATATGTTGAGACTTGTTTTCTAGCCCAACATATGATATATCCTGGAGAATATCCCAAGTACCCTTGAAAAAATTGTGTATTCTATGGCTATTGGATAAAATATTCTGTATATATCTGTTAGGTCCATTTGGTCTATAGAGTTACTCAAGCATATTGTATTCTTTTTGACTTTCTGTGTAATTTATCCATTGTTGAAAATGGGGTATTAAAATCTTGTATTATTGTATATCTCCTTTCCATTTAGTGTATATTTGCTTTATATATGTTAGGTGTCTATCATATATACTTACAATTGTCACATCTTCTTAATGAATTAACCCCATTATCATCACATAGTAATCATCTTGTTTCTTGTGACAGATTATGATTAAAATGTATTTTGTCTGATATAAATATGGCCACACTGTTCTTTTTTGTTGCATTTTGCATGCAATATTTCTTCATCCTTTCACTTTAAGCCTGTGTCTTTAATATGAGTATTTCGTAGGCCATATATTGTTGGATACTCATTGTTCATATTGTTTTTTAGACCAACAGCCAATGTGTGTCTTTTGAATAGATAAGTCTAGATTTAATGTAATTATTGTCAGTTAAGAACTTATTATTTTCATTGTTAATTGTTTTCCGAATGATATAGCTTCTTTGATCCTTTCTTCCTCTCCCCCTGTCTTCCTTTGTGCTTTGTTGATTTTTCGCAGTGGTATGTTTTGATGTTTTTTCTCTTTATCTTTTGTGTATCTACTAAAGATTTCTTTAAAATCATTGGCGTAGTTTTACTTCTCCTCCCTCCATATTTCATGCTGTTGATATCACACTTTACATCCCTTTTATTGTGTACCCAGTATCAAATTATTGTAGCTATAGTTATTTTTAATATTCTTGTGTTTTAACTTTTATATTAGAGTTAAAATACATTTATATACCATCTTCACAGTATTAAAGCATTTTGGATTTAATTATATATTTACCTTTACCAACGAAAATTATAGTACAAGTGTTTTTCAGTTGTTACTTAGCATCTTCTATTTCAACTTGAAGAATTCCCTTTAACACTATTTGTAAGGCAGGTCTGGTGGTGGTGAACTCCTTCAGCTTTTGTTTGAGAATGTCTTTAATTCTTTTTCATTTCTGAAGCGTAGCTTTGCTGGATACAGTAATATTACTTAGCAGGGTTTTCTTTTTTGTTTGTTTGGTTGGTTGGTTCATTTTGTTTTGTTTAGTACTTTGAGTACATCATTCCACTCTCTCTTGGCCTGTGAGACTTCTGCTGAGAAACTTATTGATAGTTTTATGGTTATTCCCTTTTATATGATGAGTTGCTTTTCTCTTCTTTTCAGAAATCTCTTTCTGTCTTTGACCTTTGAGTTTGGTTATAGTGTATCTCTGGATACTCTTTGGATTGGTCTTTTGAGCTTTCAGAATCTGAATGTTGATATCCTTCCCAATATTTGGCAAATTTTCAGCCATTATTTTTAAAATAATGTTTATCCCCCTTTCTCTCTTTCTCTTTCTTCTCCTTCTGGGACTCACATAATGGATATGTTCACTTTTTGTCATTGGTGTCCTATAGGTTCCATATGCTTTCCTCACTAGATTTTATTCTTTTTTGTTGTTGTTCCTCCAGCTTTCTAATTTCATATAACTTATTTTCAAGATTATTGATTTTTTTTTTCTTTTGAATGATCCAGTCTGCTGTTGAAGCTTTCCACTGACTCTTTCATTTGTGTAACATAGTTTTCATTTCCAAAATTCCTGTTTGGCTCTTTTTTTATGGTTTGTAATTCTTTGTTAAACTTATGGTGTTCATGGTTTACTGCTCAAATTATATGTAAATCAGTAATTATGATTTATTTTGTAATTTGAAGGCAGTGCTTGTTGTTTTCAAATAATATCATTTTATAGATTTAATATTATTTTCAATTGATTAAAATATAAATTTAACTTTTTTTCTAATGGATTTTTCTCTTTTTTAATGTATATTTGTTTCATTTCAGGAGACTATTGTCTATGAGCCCTCCGATTAATCTCCATTGTTCACACTGTTGAGTTCTTTTGTCTGTTCCTATTTATCCTCTTTGCTGATTCTTCTAGAATGGATTTTCATATATAAATGATGAAATGCTTTTTAAGTCCATGTAAATCTCTTCTCACATACTTCAGGCTCAAGTAAAGGAAACATTGAAATGCTTCTTATTTTTATTTTGCCATTTTTATGTGTTTAAGAAAGAGAAAACTACAGAGACAGGTTTGCAGAAACCTTTTGGCAGAGAAGACTAACTAGTCTCCTCCTTTCCTTCCCCTTTCTCCTCTACTCTTCTTCCTTTCCATTGTATTATCCTTCCCTTTTCATCTCTTCTGTTTTCTCTTTTTTTCTTTTTCTTTTTAAAAAATCTCTGTTACTAAGGAAAAAGGCATTCAAGGGAATGGAATATGTTTGCCCTCATTTTCTATGTCAAATCAAAATTTACCTAGGAAAAAAAAACTCTTATGAGAAACTAGAATGTTTTTATCCATTTTAATTTACTCATATCAAAAAATAATATCTCATTGTAAAAATGAGATGAAAAGTCTCTAAGTAGTATCTTTATGATACTGACATTTGCTTTCATGAATTCCCTCCTTATGAATCGAGCCAATGACTGACACCACTGTGATTGGCACACTTCTGTATTAAGATTTGTCTTGAAAGAACAGGTACTGTACGTGGTGGGATATGGTCACAACATGCTTATAAGATCAAGATGCAGTAACAACTGCTTCCCTATAAATTCTTTTGTTCAACCCCTACCACTCCTTATGGGGTTCTATAAAAGGTAATTCATACTTCGGCTTAGTATTTTGAATGATTTTTCTTACCCGGGGTGAATAGAAAATTGTTTGATATTTTCTTTAACCTGATGCCTCATACACTCTATCACTGAAAGTCCTTGAACTTTCTTGAACTAATATGTGGTTGGTACACATACTTTAAATTTCACAAATATAGATTCTTCATCAACTTGGTATTTAGTTATTTTAATGGGAAACTAATAGTTAACTTTATGGATTTGAAATATGGATCTCCATTAAGTCATTAAATTCTAATTTCCCTTTTTGACAGTCTGAATTTTGTTCTCCAATTCATTTCTCAATCACATTATATGAATGAGACTGTAATGTTTGTGGGTGGTGGTATGGGAGGAGAGGAGCTATATCACAGACAGAAACTGTACTATTTCACAATAACTGATTTTTAAAAAGTATTATGTTTTCCATATATTCTTGTGTTTCTAAATCTTGATGAGTTGGCTGTTGTTTTCAGTACGTGTTCTAAAGTTTTCATCTTGGAATGATAAATCTCTTCTGATCTGGCCTTATTTGAGCTGCTTGGTTTCATTTTCTGACATTTTACCCAAGGCTCCTGTCACGCTGAAATTGTCAGGGCTCTGACTACGCCGTTTATTTTGTACCTTTGCATGTTATGTAGGTATTTATTTTTAAGAAGTCTTTTGCCATTTTGTCTGCATTAAAAAATGTTCATCATGTCAAAGCTGAAATGTCATTCATTTAATGGCATCATAAGATGCCAATCTCTTCTTCCTTTGGACTCACTGGTCACAATTATGAACGCACTTGTGTTAGATCCTAATCCATGTAATTTAATTTATGAAATTCTCAAGTACACTCATATTTACATCATGTGTTTCCAGTATGGTCTTTGGCATCATAGTATGTGTCCAATAAATATGGCTGAATGGATAGGATAACTGAAGAACATATAGCTACTTCATAGTCAAATTAATTTTAAGAATTATGTCTACAATTTCACTGGGTGTCTACTTTAAGATACTAATTAAGCACACTTATTCACATATTTTGTATAACAAAGATTAAGTAATATGAATATTTATTACAGTGTTATTACTACTTTGTTCAATTAAAAAAAGCAGTTGCCTATTTGTTTCTGCTTTCTCATATACAGGCCCTCAGGAACCAATTATAGAAAATAATGTTTTAAAGTGGCTGAACCAAGAAGTGTTAACATAACAAAGGACTTTCATCTTACCATCCCATCTCCACATTTTGTTCCGGGAGCAACCAGGCCCAAATCTTTAGAATTGTGGTATAAAATAAAAGTCTTGCACTCGGTGGTGTCATTGTGCTTTGAAACCTCCTTAAGGTGATTCATCTTTTCTTTTCCAGGAAGAGCTGAATGCGGCCTTCTGCTGCAGTGTATCTTTCCACATTTGACATCTCTGAAGGAAAGGGAGAATATGTTCAAACTCGGGACCAGGAAATAGGACTTTAGAGATGAGGCTGCCATGAAGCGGCCTGGCCACTTTTCTCTAGACCCAGGCTTGTCAGAGGGCTGCAGAATCACCAGGAGAGGCAGCGTGAAAGGTCAGACAAAGCCCTGATTCTGGGAACTGGGATGAGTAGGTGAACATGTAAAATGATGGTATTTCTTTATAGTTTTGTTATTCTCACAAATCAATAGTAGCTCTAGTTTACAGAAGAATATATATATATTTTAAAGATTTTATTTATTTATTTGACAGAGAGAAAGACAGCCAGAGAGAGAACACAAGGAAGGGGACTGAGAGAGGGAGAAGCAGGCTTCCCGCCGAGCGGGAAGCCCGATGTGGGGCTTGATCCTGGGTCTCCGGAACCATGCCCTGAGCCGAAGGCAGTCGCTTAACTGACTGAGCCACCCAGGTGCCCCCAGAAGAATATTTTTTATAGTAATTTGAGTTTATCTAACTTTCATCAAGATGTTAAGATTTCTTTCTTATTCTTTCTTGCACAGAGCACGTCCGCTCTCATAACAAACCTGTGAGTTTGTTATTATTATAATATCTATATAATACAGATAAGGCAACAATTAGAAGTAGGAGGTAGTTAAGTGACTGCCCAGTTTCACCTAGAATATTTAGGAGCAAAGTTGAACTTGACCAAAGGTTTCTCGTGTTGTTTTCAGTCCAAATCCTTGTGTTTTGTGGCACAGGACAAAAAAAAAAAAACCCCAAACCAAAAAACAAAACAAACAAACAAACAAACAAACAAAACTTTCTGAGGTATAACAACTCTGGAAGAATGACACAGCTACTACTTTTAAAAATCAGATCTAACTTCTACTTCTCCCCTTCCTTCCAGTTTCAACTTCTACTTTTCTTTGTTGTTATGGATTCACTTCTTTCCTTCTCTCTGTTCTTTTCCTTCTTTCCACTTATTTTCCTCCTCCTGTTTGCTCCTTCCTATTTTTTGTAGCTTCTCTTCCTCCCTCTCTTTCTTCAGAATTTTAACTCTTTCCCATTTTTCCTCCTTATCTCTCATGACCTTCAGCTCATAAATATAGTATGTAAATCGCAGTCACACAGTCAGGCATCTATGCTCTCTCCTTAATCCCTGTCCCTGTAATCTCCTCCGTAAAAACAGGTTAGCAACTGTCAGAACACGAGCAGTTCTGATTTTGCAGAAACACTCTTAGAAGGCACTTACTTTTCTTTAAGTTGTACTTACTTCTCTTCACAGGGAACTAATCTGTTTTCCTTGTCTTTGCAGTATCCAAATCTATTTCCTTTTTTATTCATCTCATAGCAGAGATCAGAACTGTCTTTCACCTCTAGGATCCAAAACGGAATGATTAAAGTAAAATCATAAAAACATGAATGTTACAAATCATAAAATATCTTATTTTTCTAATGTAATTGAAATTTTAGTATCATGTAGTGGTAAGGCAGAATGAGATAAATAAATCACTGCAAAGCTATCCTATTGCATCAGGAGGATATTTTACAAGAGTATGGTTATAAAAAAGTAATAAACATACCTTAACCTACATACTGAGCTAGTTAATTTAGAGGTAATATCAACTAATATTAAGGGTAATATCGGACACATAACTGAAGACTACTGCATGTAACTGGTCTTTGAGACATTCATTCATTCATTCATTCATTCATTTTTTATTTGAGAGAGAGAGGAAGGGTAAAATATGGGAAGAATGTTACAAATGGCATTATCTTAAATCTTGCCCCCCAATTTTTACAGGATAATAACAAAAATAATAGCTATTATGTTTATCAGCCATTCACTGTAATTGTCTCTCACCATTATCAAAGAATTGAGAACATTGATCATCCCGGGTGGGACATTTCCCCATGAAGCAGTAGCCTTTTGCATTCTTGCAAGGAAATCCATTTACTTGGAATTTGTCCTTAGGACATGCAGAAGAGTAGCCGGTACACACTTCAGGAAAATCACATTCATCTTTTGCTGGTCTGCAAATGGACCCTGATTTTTTCATCTGTTGAAGAAAAATAAAAAGACTAATAAATCTGGGACTCATTTAGGTAGGTTAAGTTTCAGTAAGTAGGAGGAAGTTTAACCCATTTAATTTATCCTAAAAAAAAGAGGTTTCAAGGTTGGATCATGGGTTTTTTCTCCATTCCATTGAGAATCATTATCATTTGTAAATGTGTTGTTGGCTTTTATGCAATTTCAGGAATTACACAATGGTGTGTTTTTGAAAATCCATATTAGAACAACATTTGGCAGTGCTGGAAAGGGCATTAAATGGAGAAATGAGCAAGAGTTCTGTTCATCTTGCTTTAATACATACTATCTCCAGCACACACATTTAACTGGGAAGCCCTGCTTATTTATAATGAGGAATCTCCACTCCCAGGAAATCGCATCTCTCCAAATGAACTGTAAAAATACCCCGACTCATTGCTGGAGGAAAGTGCGTGGAAATACTCTTATTCAGCCACTCGATATTGCATTTAATTGTAATGAGTCCTGGAAAGATTTGAAAATACATCTATTAGGCACTCTCATTTTCAATTCCAATATAATCCTTTTCCCTTCTAGTTCACTTTTGTTGGAATGCGACCTCTTCCACCACCATACATGAACTGAGGTTAAAGAGGTTGGCACTGATTTACAAAGAAACAAGAATAATGTTTACATATAACTCTACTCCTAAAAGACCAAGTGATACTTGCTTCTCTATTCCCCAGGCCATAGCACTGCCCAGTAAGAAGTCAGAACAACTCAGAAGTGGCTTTACTGGGGACAGGCGAGGCTAACCCTAATCTGGGATTAGGAGTGTAGGGTCATTCAGTGGACAGCTAGTTCTGTCGTCCTATATACACTTAGTAAACTGAAAATGGAGAACCCAGTCCTGGCACAGGTCCTTACCTGACAAGATTCACAGCACTCTCCTTCTGCACAAGTAAATCCTGGCTTCAGCACGCATTTGTTTGCATCACAGCAAGGATTGGTGCAGTCCTGGTAATAATTGAAGATTATTTGTAGTTAAATCTTGTTTGATAAGTTATGGTTCTGTGTAATTTGTCATTACTTGTCTTCCAGAGTTAAATCCAAATGCATGATCCTTGGCTATGACACATAAATGAAGACTACTGCTTTTAACTGGTCTTTGAGACATTTATTTGTTTGTTTGTTTATTTATTTATTTATTCTTAGAGAGAGAGAGAGAAAGAACTTGTGTCTGTGAGTGGGGAGAGGGGTAGTAGGAGAGGAGACAATCTCAAGCATACTCCCTGTTGAGCACAGAACCCAATGCGGGGCTCTAATCCCAGGATGCTGAGATCATGATCTGAGTCGAAATCAAGAGGTGGAGGCTTAACCAACGGAGCTACCCAATTGCCCCTATTTTGTTTTCTTCCCAGTTGACTGTCTAGTACTCCATACTAATGAATTTCATCAGCAGCTTGCAAGGTTCAAAGTTTTTGACTTTCCATTTTCCTGGTGACTTCTATTCTTTGGAAGGGCCCTACTACTTCTCTATACTAAAGGTTTAATATGAGATAATAGAACTTTTGAAGGTCTAATTTTACATTTTTCTCAAGATGCTGAGTATTCCAAGCTGAGCTTTGTTGTTGTTGTTGTTAATGCATCCTTAAATAATAACAGTAGGATGGACACATAGGCCTTATCTGTGCAAACAAAATTAAAATTGCAAAAGAAATTGTGAGCAAATTGTAAGATACTTCCTGTGTTAGAACAAAACTGTAGAACCATTCTAAAGAATGTGCAAGGGCTAAAACCTTGATTTCCACAGTTAAGAGCCTCTTTGCATTTAATCTGAGATATTTGAAAAGTAGATGTTGTAACTTCTTTACATGTCATTGTCCCACTTTGATCATGGAGTCTCTGATTCACTTACGATTAGATTTGTTTTGAATTTTGTAGTGTCTACAATGTACATACTACTCTCCGGACCAGCAGTGTCAACATAGCCTTGCAGCTTGCTGGAAATAAAAGATCTCAGCCTCACATGAGGCCTACAGAATCAGAATTCATATTTTAACAATGTCCCCAGGTGATGTATATACACATGATCATTTGAGAAGCGATTGTCTAATAAGACTCATACCTAGAGGATAAACTCTTAATGGAAATAGTTGCAATGTTGGAGGAGAGCAGATTAAGAATTAGAATTTTTCTTAAAGGCATATTCTAAATGGTCCAGAGACCAAAGCTACAATATATATGTGAAAGTTTAGAGGGGTTCTGCTCGATTAAGAAAGAGTTTTCTAGTAACATGAACTGTCCAACTGGGGATATAGACCAACCTCCTAAGGCCCCGAGTAAAGCTCATTTGACTAACTGTGGAGAACAAATTCCTACTGTGCATGAGATGAGACTTAAAGGCACCTATAGGCCTTTCTTATAAGAAGAGCCAATTACTGTGTATACCAGGCAAATGTGATACTGTGGCTCCCCAGCAAGATCATTATACATAATTCATGACTTGGTAAGATGCCTTGCACTGCAACTACACCAATGGCTTGCTTTGAAATGAGACAGAAAACACATTATTTAAAGTTTTACAAGGAATATTTTGGTTGATTAATGGCCACCTCGCTGCCTAAATTCTAGCTGAGCATAAACTTTGTGATTTTAAGACATTATTGGGAAATACCTGAACAGAGCCACAATCGCACTCTTCTCCTTCATCCAACTTCTTGTTTCCACAGTATGGGTAATTACTTAATTTATCAGAAAAGGGAATATTGAACATGCATGTGGGATTATAATCCTTCAGGTGTTGCAGGTATTGAATTCTGTTGCATTTACTGAATTTTATTGCAGGTATGCTAGAGTTCAGAAGAGTTGAAAAATAAAGATTAATTTTATCAATACATAGTGGTGGAAGAGCTATGAAACTTTTATGAAGGATTTAGAAAGAATAAATATAAATGATGAACTCTAAAAGTCCATTTACTTCTCCTAGTTTTCTCTACTGTTCTAGGAGAGTAGCAAGTGAGCTTTTATTATAGAAAGCATTTTACTAAAACAGCCAACAATGATATCCTAGTGAACATACTCTAGAAAGTTCTTCCTGAAGCCCACAGTTTTGACTGAATGTTCTTGCTGCTCCTGGATCATTTTTTATTTGTTCCTCCTTACATAATCTATATATTTGTTTATCATTTACGCAAGATTGCAAGCTTCTCAATGCAGGGACTATATTTTCTTTAAATAAGCAGTAATTAACATAGGGCTTGGCACAAAGTAGTTCTTTATAAACATTGTTAAAACAAATGATTTATCTAGTAATATCTTACACAATCTGGGAATGCACTATCCTTCTGAAAAGTTCTGATATTAAAAAGACTGAAATTTACCTCCCTTCTGTCTTCCTTTTTTTTTTTTTTTTAAAGATTTTATTTATTTGACAGCGAGAAACACAGCGAGAGAGGGAACACAAGCAGGGGGAGTGAGAGAGGGAGAAGCAGGCTTCCCTCCGAGCAGGGAGCCTGATGTGGGACTCCATCCCAGGTCTCCGGGATCATGACCTGAGCCGAAGGCAGTCGCTTAACCAACTGAGCCACCCAGGGGCCCCTGTCTTCCTTTTTTTGACTCCCTTGCCATTACTGATACATGATGGACAAGGATAGACTTTTAGAGGCTTAGAAACATTACTTTGGAATGATGGGGCCCTGAGAAATACTACTAATTATGTAAATAATGATATAAAAATAGATATCAATTATTAGTTACTACTTTATGCCAGTCACTGTACTTGGTTGCTTTCACTACTTTACTTCGTTTAATCAATATACAGAAATGCTGATCATCATCATAAACATCATCATAAACATATAATTTCATATAAGAAATTACATGAAATACACAGTGTGCTCTCTGTGAAGGAGTTAAAAAATGTGTAAAGTTTAGGACCTGGCTGAAAGTAATTCACAGAATGATGGGGGGGATATAGGACATTCATTCATTTTGCAACTATTTATCGAATACCTAGTATGTATCTGAGATTTTTCTAGACAGTGTGATAAAACAGTGCAGAATGCAGACAAAACCTTCTGACCCCATGAAGTTTCTATTTTGTTGGAGGAATAAAATATAAGACACAAGCTAAGTAGGTAATGCACAGACTATATTAGATAGTGATTAATATTAAGAAAGGGAAAAAAGAAGGAAGGGATGGAGGCAAGATTGAAAAATTAGATCAGGTGGCTGGGAAAGGCTTAGCTGAGAAAGACTTTTGAGTAAAGACTTGAAAGAGGAAAATAGAGTTAATAGTACACATGATAAAACAAGGCATTTAAGGTGTATTCCCCTCGTAGGCACCTTACTATAATTTACTAATTAATTGTATATTTTTGCAATATGCTCAGATGGAGTTCTAGAGCTTCTCTCAGCATGTCACTAGTATAGACATTACCAACTGGTAAGAGTTAGTGCCAAAGGGAAAGCCTATCCTGGCTGGTCTTGTAACAGACCTTATGGAATATATGAGGAAAATATTCACATAGTATCCATATATCCCTGCAACATAGAGTTCTAACTAAAAGTCACACACAAAAATATTTAAAAGTCCTCTCTACATTGTTTAAACCTTACTTTCCACCATGATCCATCACACATCTCTCCAAATTACAGGTACATGGGTAATCATCATGCTTCATCCCAAGGTTATGCCCCAGCTGATGTGCAATTCTGCTTGCAACTACATTTAGGTCAGGAAAAAGATCCTGCGGCCAAAAAAAAAGATGTGCATTAGAAATTTCTATAAGATAATGCACTCTGGTATCTAGTGTTTTGAACTATTTGTTGAGACCTGGTTTCTAGCTTCTGGTTAACTAGCACTGACCTGAGGGTCCATGGACTTTGTTACCTCCTTGTCCCACCCTCCATTCCTTTAATTATATAGTGAGGTTGGAAAAAATGACAATGAGTGTCTCTAACTCAAATATGAGAAATTCCTTTTTGTGGCACAGTAATAGTCATTGGTGGATTTCTATAAACTCATTCTTACAAATAACTAAAAGTTATAAACCAATATCCTATATAAAAAATGCTATTGATTTGCCTTTTATACACTAGATATTCAAAGATGGGAAAAATTAAAAATATGCAAGGTTCATGTCTTCAGGTACAGTCTTAAATTGCCCAACAGTGTTATGTGATCATGAGGAGGAAGTTTCTACTATGAAGAAAACCAGAAGTTCAGTGATTTGAAATCCAAGGCAGAGTTGATTGTTTCCTCTGTTTGTAGCTCCATTTCATATTTTAACCTCTATAGAAAGTATAAAAAAATAATTTCTGAAAAGGGGTGGGATATCAGATTACTATAAAAGTATAAATACCCTATTTTGGTTACTTCATCTTACTCATTTGAAGTTTAAGATGTGTCCTGGATGGGTTGTGATGTCATGATTGGAATGGCGAGAGCCTGTATTAGATCAGGTGGACTCTACTATGCAAAATTTGTGTCATTAAAACACCATGATCAAAGCATGATAATATAAAAATAACCATATAATAAACATAGCATTCACAAGTCTTTAATTTCAAGATCTTAATAAGACTTAGATAAGATTACTTGGCCAGCATCTCCTAGAAGTTTAGTGACTTGGGAAAGATATCAGATAAAAAATAATAAGTCAGCAGTTTGAACATTTCACTCTTACTGAAAATGAATTGCAAGGTTGTCTTGTTACGATTTTTAAATGGTTTATGCACTGTATTTTCAGCACGAGAACAATTATCCTCCCTTGCTAACTCAGCCATCAAGTTTTGTGTACTTTATATGCCCTTATAAATGACTATGTATAATATGCAAAAAAGCTTTTCTAATCTTTGTATGTCAATTTGTACATGATTTTTAAAGTCTGAGAAACACTGGTTTGCCTTCATTGTTCATCTATAGTTTTATAAAACAGGTATTTTCTTATTTAATAAAGGAAATATAATAATTTCATCATAACATATCTTAGTGGGAATATATGACAGAATTCATACATGGTCTTCTTTCTTTTTCTTTTCTTTTTTTTTCTTTTTAGCCCCATCCCCAGAGCAAAGCCCAACATTCAGCTTGAACTCATGACCCTGAGATCAAGACCTCAGCTGAGATCAAGAGCTGGATGCTGAACCAACTGAACCACCCAGGTGGCCCTGGCCCCTTTCAATAGGACACAGAAAATTTATAAAAATTAAATTTAAACTTATGGTTAAGTCACATAACAAATAAAACAGCCTACCTTAACAACACTGGAGGAATAATAAGGCAGGCATATACCGTCTGAATAAGAAGTTCCTTGTGCATGTGTGTAGAGCCATTTCCCACTATAAACAAGATATGAATACACTCTTCAGTCTCAGACAGTGGGTTAATTAACACCAAGGTTGGATTGCAATGAATCCTCACAATGCTAGTGTCTTTGCACATAAAGGGTCTTTTTTTCTGAGTTCTAGGATTGACGATGACCTTAGTTGTTATTAAGCTCATTTAAAACTTGTGGTATATTAGAGGTATTGAAAAAGCCAGTACAATCTAGAGTTGAAGTCATAAAAAAAGTACTTTAAATAAATAATACAGTGAGAGTCCATTTTTACAGGGCTTACCCTGTACTCAGCTTTGGATAAAACCTCTTAAAAGATAAAAAAAAAATAAGTTAAAAATTGTCTGGAGGAAAAAATACAACATAGTAAATAAACTCAATATCATGAATAATTAGCTATTGTTAAAATTTTTTTTTAAATTTAATCAACCATAGAAACTCATAGAGGATTAGATGACTATAATCAAGCATTTGAAAGAGTTGTTGTATGAACTATTCTTGATTACCTAAAAAGACAGATCTATAAAGAATTTTAAAAAATTAAAAAAGATATAGATATGTATATTAAGGGAATCCAGGCATAATGTTTTCAAGAACATTTAGAGTTGGACCACTTTAAAGAATGATCATGAGCCAGAAGACAACACTTGAAATATACAAAATTAAGAAGATTCAAATGGGAGAAAAGCGGTCAGGCTACATGATCCCTTTCAGTCTTTAACTTTTTTGATCAAGAAGATGTGCTCTGTTTCTTTCTTTACTATTGAAGTGTCCTACATTTTAGCCTCAGTGTTTGGCTGGATATCTTGGAGGTATTTAGAACGCCGGAGATCTTGGAAGCATTCCACTTATGGAGATGAAGCATCAGAGCAAACACAATCTGGATTCTGAATTAAAAACAATTCTGAATTAAAAACAAAAATCACACCATGAAAATGCCATATATATTGTCTTATCACTTCTAGTGCTGTGTGAATGTAGATGAGAAGACATACAAGAAACTCAACACATAAGAAGTCCCAAATATGATGTCCAATTAGATATTTGGGAGCACCTTTCTCATTTCCTTATTTGCAGACAAACTACTGCAGAAGATACTGCTCAGAATAAGAGACATTCATGAAAGTAAGAAGTTTTTTTGCTTATAGCCATGTGATATTTCTAGACTAATTTATTAAGTGTTTTATTTTTTAAAAGATTTTATGTATGTATTTGACAGAGAGAGCGAGAGAAAGAGATCACAGGTAGGCAGAGAGGCAGGCAGAGAGAGAGAAGGAAGCAGACTCTTTGCTGAGCAGAGAGCCCAACACAGGCCTCGACCCCAGGACTCTGAGATCATGACCTGAGCTGAAGGCAGAGGCTTAACCCTCTGAGCCACCCAGGCGCCCCTATTAGGTATTTTAAAACACATGTTCAAGAAATAAGCAAAGAGGCTAATCTTGTGCATAATGAATGGTAGGATGCTATTTTACTTTAACCTCTATAATTTTGGTACATAGTAATGCATGAATATCTGTGTCCCAAGTCAGGTACAGAGATATGTGCTGTGGGCCATTTCAGTTATGAAAATCAGAAATGATATTACTTTAGAGGTATGGTTCACTCTCATCGATCTGAAAGAGAGCTGGACCTGACTTCCAGCTACAGGCTTTGGAAGGTTCACAGTTCTGAGTTCAAATTGAAAGTTAACATTTAGATAATGCTAGGAAGCATATTTGTAGGCCGTGTTTGCAGACCTTAGGAGAAATATTGCTATTATAGGAACACAAAGTAGGTAAAGTGGGTACCACTGTTATATAGTAGCCTTAAGGGCACCAGAAGAAATGCCCAAAGTTGTGTTTTCATACTTTAATTAGGATAGCAGGACAATGGTTAACACAAAGTTAAAGTCAGTTCAGCTCCAAAATTATTTGTCATTTCCTAATAGGCTGAGTAGTGTGGTAGTTATTTTGAATTACAAACGTGATAAAAATTCCCCCTCCCTTTCTTAGGAATGACCTAATATTGTAGAGAAATCCAAACCTTTATTTACTTAGGAATATTAGATCTGTGGCAGATTAGTTATCTACCATCATGAATAATAGAGGAGATGCTCTTGAAGTGCTCTTCGTTGGTTAGGGACACTTTACTGAGGGAAAATTTCCAGAGATTGCGGTGCGTTCCCAGAAACGTAGGTTTTGGGAGAGTATTGGAATGGCATAGTGTGGAAGAATTAAGAGTGTTAATGCTGGATGCTGATAAGTAAATTGATTCTAAAAGTACATTCTCATCTAATGACATTTTCAACCCTGACCAGAAATGTAAATGTATCATATGATTACTTTCGAGTATTAATCAGTATTAGAAAGATTATTAAAAATTCATTTGGAATTTTTTTGTATAACTGGATATAACATTTGTTACTGTGTACTATTTAAAAGCCAATTGTTCTAAAAAGTATTTTTGTTATTGTTTATTTGTTGTATTTATTATTTATTTATTTATTTATTTATTTATTTATTTATTTATAACCCACCTAAAGTATGCAGGAAAATAGAGCACTTACATACCTGAGTAATAGAACATGGTCAAAATTTTTCCTCTTTTTCAGGATTATTTCTTGCCAAGTTGAAAAACGCAATAAGGTATTTTCTATATTTGAATCTATGTCTATTTTATCTCCATTTGTCCACATTTCAAGGCCAACCAATGTCACATGAATATCCAAGGTTTTATAAATCTGTTCAAAGGAGAAATAAACTCTCATAGAGCTAAATTGCAGAAGGATCCTTCATCATTACTCTAGTCCTCTACAATAAAATAAATGTAATTTTAACACGGGAGGTACTTAAACAAAAAATGCAGGTCTTATTTTACAAATGGTTGTATTTAAACAGAATCTATTATAAATTGCCCAGAATACTGGGTGAATTGCCACAAAAAACAAAAAAATCTTAACTAAAAAAAAGGATCTGGGAGGAGGAGCAAGATGGTAGAGGAGACCCCCCCCTAAATATCATCGGATCTCAGGAATTCAGCTAGATAGTTATAAAACCATTCTGAACACCTACAAACTCAACAGGAGGTCAAAGAGAAGAATAGCAGCAATTCTAGGAACAGAAAAAGCAACCTTTCTGGAAGGTAGGATGGGTGGAGAAGTGAATCTAAGGCAATATGTGGGAAGATAGACCATGGGGTGAGGGGCCAGTTCCCAGCAAGCAGTAGAGCAACAGAGCACAAAATTGAACTTTTAGGAGTCTGCTCCACTGAGGGATGTCCCCCCAGAAGCTAAGTTGGGGGTGGAGCTCTCACTGGGACAATGTGGTCTCAGGACCTGCGGGGTCACAGAAAAACCAGGCATGCCTGAGCACGGCAGAGCTCCCAGGTATTGGAGCCAAGGAGGGGGCTCTCAGCTCAGGGCTACCTTAAACTGGGATCTGAGGCACAGTTGAGCTACTGCTTTTCAAGTGACAATCTGGGGGGACCTTCTCCTTCTTCCAGTGGGAGGAGCAGCATGGGAGAGTACTGGGGGAATCTGCTGGATTTGGAGACTCCAAATAGGGCTAAGCACCAGAGACAGAAATGCTCGGTCACAGGCTGTGTGAGCACAGAGTACAGCGGGAGACCAGGGAGACAGGTGTGATTGACTGCTTTTCTCTGGGGGCTCACTGAGGAGTGGGGCCCTGAGCTCTCGGCTTCTTTGGGTCAGAGACTAGGAGGCCACCATCTTCATTCCTGGCCCCCAAAGCTGTATGGAAAGTGGTCAGGGAACAAAAGCTACTGGAGTGAACCTGAGCAGATTGCTTAGCCTGGCCCCTGGCAAGGGAGGGGCAGTTCTGCCTTGGGCAAAAGCATTTGAGAATCAATGCAACAAACCCTTCTCCAGAAGATCAGTGAGAACATCCAACCAAGACCAAGTTCACTGATCAATGATCAATGGAACTGCAGAACTCAGGAGCTAGGGGAATGCACCATATAGAAATCATGGCGTTTTTCCCATGATTCTTTAGACTTTCCAAGTTAAATTTTTTTAATTTAATTTAATTTTATTTTTTAATTTATTTATTTTTTATTGTTACTAAATTTTAATTTTATTTTTTAAATTTTTTCCCTATTTTTAATTATTTTATCTTATCAATATGCTTTTTTAAAAAATATCTTTTTAAATTTTCATTGTTTTAGTGATATTCTATCCTTTACTGTATTTAAACTTATTTTTTTATACACATATAGGTTTTTCTTTCTTTGAAATTTTGGGATACAGTTTCTTCTAATAGATCAAATATATCCTAAATCTATCACAGGGCTTTGTTCTAGTCTTCAGCCTGAACACATCCTATCCTTTTTTTTTTTTCTCCAACCAACTTCTTACCTTATCAATTTCCTTTTAACAATCTTTTTTTTTATTTCTCATCTTTACAGTCATAGTCCATCCCTTCATTGTGTTCTCTCCTTTTTGTATATATATAAGTTTTTCTTTCTTTAAAGTTTTTGGAGGCAGTTTCTTCTAACAGACCAAAATACATCCAAAATCAAGTGTGTGACTTGGATCTATTCACCAGTATGTATATATGATGTAATACTATATATAGTAATAATATATATAAATTATATTATAGAAATATAATTTATATTATATAAAATATGTAATAAATAAATATGTAATAAATATATATATCCCCCCCTCCTTTCTTCTCCCAGTTTTGGGTCTCTTCTGATTTCATTAGTGTATATTTTTCTGGGGGTCATTGCTACCCTTTGTTCTCTCATTCACCTATTCTTATCTGGATAAAATGACAAAGTGGAAAACTCAACTTCAAAAAAGAAAAATAAGAAGCAGTACTGATGGATAGGGACCTAATCAATATAAACATTAGTAAGATATCAGAGCTAGAATTCAGAATGATGATTATCAAGTTGCTAGCTGAGCCTGAAAAAACCGTATAAGATACTAAAGAATCCCTTTCTGGAGAAATAAATTCCCTTTCTGTAGAAATAAAAAGAACTAAAATCTGACCAAGTTGAAATCCAAAAAGTTATTAATGAGGTGCAATAAAAAATGTAGGCTCTTACTGCTAGGATAAATGAGGCAGAAGAGAGAATTAGTGATATAGAAGACCAAATGATGGGGAATAAAGAAGCTGAGAAAAAGAGAGATAAACAACTAGGGACCATGAGGGAAGAATTTGAGAGAGAAGTGAAACATTAGATAAAACAATAATAGAATTGGGATCCCAGAAGAAGAAAGAGAGAGAAAAGGGCAGAAGGTATATTGGAGCAAATTACAGCAAAGAACTTCCCTTATTTGGGGAAGGGAATAAGCATCAAAATCCAGGAGGCAAAAAGAACCCCCCTCAAAATCCATAAAAATAGGTCAACACCCTGTCATCTAATAGTAAAACTTACAAGTCTCAGTGACAAAGAGAAAATCCTGAAAGCAGCTCAGGACAAGAGGTCTGTAACATACAATGGTAGAAATATTAGATTGGCAGCGGACCTATCCACAGAGACCTGGCAGGCCAGAAAGGACTGGTATGATATATTCAGAGCACTAAATGAGAAAAATATGCAACCAAAAGTACTATATCCAGCTAAGCTGTCTATTTGAAAATAGAAGGAGAGATAAAAAGCTTCCAGGATGAACAAAAACTAAAAGGATTACAAACACTAAACCAGATCTACAGGAAATATTGAAAAGAGTCCTCTAAGAAAAGAGAGAGTCTAAAAGTAACAGACCAGAAAGGAAAGGAACAGAGACAATAACAGTCACCTTACAGGCAAAATGGCACTAAATTCATATCTTTCAATAGTTACTCTGAATGTAAATGCTCTAAATGTCCCAATCAAAAGAAACAGAGTATCAGGGTGGATAAGAAAACAAGACCCATCGATATGCTGTCTCCAAGAAACACATTTTAGACCCAAAGACACCTCCAGACTTAAAGTGAGTGGGTGGAAAACCATTTATCATGCTAATGGACATCAAAAGAAAGCTAGGGTGGTAATCTTTATATCAGATAAATTAGATTTTAAGCCAAAGACTATAATAATAGATGAGGAAGGACACTATATCATAATTAAAGGGTCTGTCCAAGAAGATCTAACAAGTTTAAATATCTAGGCCCCTAACATGGGAGCAGCCAATTATATAAACCAATTAATAAGTAAAGAAACAAATTGACAAAAATACAATAATAGCTGGGGACTTTAACAGCCTCTTCACTGAAACAGGCAGATCATCTAATCAAAAGATCAACAAGGAAATAAATGCTTTAAATGACACACTGGACCAGATGGACATCTGGACCTCACAGATATAGTCAAAACATTCCATCCCAAAGCAACCGAATGCACATTCTTCTCTAGTTAGTGCACATAGAACATTCTCCAAAATAGATCATATCCTGGATCACAAATCAGGTCTCAACCAGTACCAAAAGACTGGGATCACTCCCTGCATATTTTCTGACCACAGTGCTTTGAAACTAGAACTCAACCACAAGAGCAAAGTTGGGAAGAACTCAGATACAGGGAGACTAAAGAGCACCCTACTAAAGAATGAACGGGTCAACCAGGAAATTAAAGAAGAATTTAAAGAATTCATGGAAAAAATGAAAATGAAAATACAATTATTGAAAATTTTTGGGACACAGCAAACGTGGTCCTAAGAGGACAGTATATAGCAAAACAAGCCTTTCTCAAGAAACAAGGTCTCAAACATACAGCCTAACCCTACAGGTAAAGGAGCTGGAAAAACAACAGCTAATAAAGCCTAAACCCATCAGGAGAAGAGAAATAATAAATATTGAAGCAGAAATCAACTAAATAGAAAGCAAATGAATAGTAGAATAGATCAATGAAACTAGGAGCTTGTTCTTTGAAAGAATTGATAAGATTGATAAACTCCTGGCCAGAATTATCAAAAAGAAAAGAGAAAGGACACAAATTAATAAAATCATGAATGAAAGAGGAGAGCACAACCAACACTAAAGAAATACAATTATAAAAACATATTATGAGCAACTATACACCAGCAAATTTGACAAGCTGGAAGAAATTGATGCATTCCTAGAGACATATAAACTACCAACACTGAACCAGGAAGAAATAGAGAACCTGAACAGACCCAAAACCATAAGGAGATTGAAGCAGTCATCAAAAACCTCCCATCAGGGGGTTCCTGGGTGGCTCAGTTGGTTAAGCAACTGCTTTCGGCTTGGGTCATGATCCCGGAGACCCGGGATCAAGCCCCACATTGGGCCTCCTGTTCGGCAGGAGGCCTGCTTCTCCTTCTCTCAGTCCCTCTGCTTGTGTTCCCTCTCTTGCTGTTTCTGTCAAATAAATAAATAAAAACTTAAAAAATCTCCCAACAGGGTGCCTGGGTGGCTCAGTGGGTTAAAGCCTTTGCTTTCAGCTCAGGTCATAATCTCAGGGTCCTGGGATTGAGGCCTGTGTCAGGCTCTCTGCTCAGCAGGAAGCCTGCTTCCTCCTCTATCTCTGCCTTCCTCTCTGCCTACTTGTGATCGTTCTCTGTCAAATAAATAAATAAAATCTTTAAAAAAAAAATCTCCTAACAAACAAGAGCCCAGGGCCAGATGGCTTCTCAGGGGAAATTCTACAAAATACTTAAAGAAGAATTAATACTTATTCTCCTGAAACTTCCAAAAAATAGAAATGGAAGGAAAACTTCTAAACACATTTTATGAGGCCAACATTACCTTGATTCCAAAACCCCACCAAAAAGGAGAATTATAGACCAATATCCCTAATGAACATGGATCCCCAAATTCTCACCAAATTACTAGCCAAAAGGATCCAACAGGATATTAAAAGAATTATTCAGGGTGCCTGGGTGGCTCAGTTGGTTAAGCGACTGCCTTTGGCTCAGGTCATGATCCCAGAGACCTGGGATCGAGCCCCACATCGGGTTCCCTGCTCGGCAGGAAGCCTGCTTCTCCCTCTCTCACTCCCCCTGTTTGTGTTCCCTCTCTAACTGTGTTTCTCTCTGTCAAATAAATAAACAAAAATCTTTAAAAAAAAAAAAAAGGATTATTCACCATGACCAAGTGGGATTTATTCCTGGGCTGCAAGTTTGGTTCAGTATCTGCAAATCAATCAAGGTGATACATTATATTAATAAAAAAAAAAAGAACAAGATCCTCTCAGTAGTGCTGAAAAAGCATTTGACAAAGTACAGTATCTTTTCTTGATCAAAACTCTTTACAGTGTAGGGGGCACCTGGGTGGCTCAGTGGGTTAAGCCTCTGCCTTTGGCTCAGGTCATGATCTCAGGATCCTGGGATCGAGGCCCGCATCAGGCTTTCTGCTCAGCAGGAAGCCTGCTTTTTCCTCTCTCTGCCTGCCTCTCTGCCTACTTGCGATCTATCTCTGTCAAATACATAAATAAAATCTTTAAGAAAAAAAAACTCTTCACAGTGTAGGGATAGAAGGTACATACCTCAATATCACAAAAGTCATCTATGAAAAACACACAATGAATATCATTCTCAATGGGAAAAACTGAGATCTTTCCCCCTAAGATCAGGAACATGGCAGGGCTGTTCACTACCACCACTGCTATTCAGCTTACTAGAAGTCCTAGCCTCAGCAGTCAGACAAAAATAAATAAATAAACAAACAAACAAACAAATAAATAAAATGCATCTAATCAGCAAAGAAGAAGTCAAACTCTCACTCTTTGCAGATGATATGATACTTTATGTGGAGAACCCAAAAGACTCTACTCCCAAACTGCTAAAAATCATACAGGAATTCAGTAAAGTGTCAGGATATAAAGCCAAATGCACAGAAATCAGTTGCATTTCTATACACCAACAAGACAAAATAAAGAGAAATTAAGGAGTCAATCCCATTTATAATTTCACCCCAAACCATAAGATATGTAGGAATAAATCTAGTCAATGAGGCAAAGAATCTGTAGTCAGAAAACTATAAAGTACTTATAAGAGGAAGACACAAAGAAATGGAAAACCGTTCCAAGCTCATGGATTGAAAGAACAAATATTGTGAAAATGTCTAAAGCAATCTACATATTTTATGTAATCTCTATCAAAATACCATCAACTTTTTAAATGGAAATGGAATAAATAATTCTAAAATTTATGTGAAACAAGAAAAGCCAGAGGAATGTGGAAAAAGAAAACCAAAGCGGTGGCATCACAATTCTAGACACCAATCTCTATTCCAAAGCTGTAATCACTAAGACAGTATGGTACTGGCACAAAACAGACACATAGATCAATGGAACAGAATAGAGATCCCAGAAATGGACCCTCAACTCTATGGTCAACTAATCTGAGACAAAGCAGGGAAGAATTTCCAATGGAAAAAAGACAGTCTTTTCAATAAATGGTGTTGGGAAAATTGGACAGCCTCATGCAGAAGAATGAAACTGGACCATTTCCTTATATCGCACACAAAAACAGACTCAAAAAGGATGAAAGACCTCAATGTGAGACAGAAATCCATCAAAATTCTTGAGGAGAACACAGGCAGCAACCTCTTCAACCTCAGCTGCTGCAACTTCTTCCTAAACATCACCAAAGGCCAGAGAAGCAAGGAAAAAAATGAAATATTGGGACTTCATCAAGATCAAAACTTTTGCACAGCAAAGGTAACAGTCAGCAAAACCAAAAGACAACTGACAGAATGGGAGAAGATATTTGCATATCACATATAAGATAAAGGGCTGGTATCCAAAATCTATAAAAAGCTTATGAAACTCAACACCCAAAGAACAAATAATCCTATCAAGAAATGGACAGAAGCCATGAACAGACATTTCTCCAAAGAAGACATTCAAATGGCCAACAGACACATGAAAAAGTGCTCAACATCCCTCCCCTCGGCATCAGGGAAATACAATTCAAAACCACAGGAGATACCACCTTACACCAGTCAGAATGGCTAAAATTAACAAGTCAGGAAACAATAGGATGTGAAGAAAGGGGAACCCTCCTACATTGTTGGTGGGAATGCAAGCTGGTGCAGTCACTCTGGAAAATAGTATGGAGGTTCCTCAAAAAGTTGAAAATAGAGCTACCCTACAACCCAGCAATCACACTACTGGGTATTTACCCTAAAGCTACAAATGTAGTGATATGAAGGGGCACGTGCACCCCAATGTTTATAGCAGCAATGCCCACAATAGCCAAACTATGGAAAGAGCCTAGATGTCCATCACAGATCAATGGATAAAAAAGATGTAGTATATATATAAAATAGAATACCATACAGCCATCAAAACCCCCAAAATATCATATTCATTCTCTGATATGAAGAATTTGAGTGGCAGGGTGGGGAGGTCATGGAGGGAAGGGAGGGAAAAATGAAACAAGATGGACTGGGGAGGGAGACAAACCAAAGAGACTCCTAGTCTCAGGAAACAAACTGAGGGTTGCTGGGGGGTGGGGTAGGAAGGATCAGGTGAACATGTGATGGACATTGGGGACTATGATGAGTGCTGTTATTTGTGTAAAACTATGATTCACAGACCTGTACCCCTGAAGCAAATAATATATGTTAATTAAAAAATCCGATTCCCTTTGAGTATGCTAAGGGAATTGAGTATGACACTGGGCTCAAGATGTGCCTAGCATAAATAATTTAGTAAAACTCTGAGATTATAACTGACCTGAAAATGTGAATTTACTAGTAGTGGCACACAGAGGGATGAATATTCTTTATTTATCTCTCTATTGAGTCATTAGTTGGATCTATGGCAGATTAGAATGTTGGTATATTTTCAAAAATCAATAGCTTAGCTGTCATATTTTGTTTGATTTTTTAGAACTATTTTATTGTACAAATAGGTATAGCTCATAAGCCTTCTCACTTCATTCCCATTTGCTTTTGTAAACACTAAGTTGGTAGTTACTTTGATGCCTGCACAAAAGGAGACAAAGTTGAAGCAAATATTATATGAAGATTTTGAGACAAAAAATGTTACATAAATTTTATAATTCATAACAGCCAGTACAAAGTGAGTTGAAAGAATGAGCGAAGAACTCTGAACACTGAGTGAGGAGCAGATAGGATGAGGTCATTCACACAATATCAGTAGAGGATCCAATCAGTTATTGAGAAGTGTGATACATCATGGCTGTAATAACATTGTGTTAATTTTTTACTTTCCTTAACCTGCATAATATGAGTATATAGAATATCATATGTCAACTTAATAACCCAACAAAGTGATTTCATATGCCTGAGAACCAGGCTTCCTTTAAAAGAATCATGACCTTTAGACCTTTAGTCAAATCATGATCTCAAATCCATTCTGGAGCCTATAATGTCCATTCCTTTTAACCCTAAATTTATTATAGAATAAGCCTTCTGAGTCAGGTTCCACAGAACAATAATTTTTTAACCTGGTCTCATCGCAGTCTACAGTTCATTGGTGGGCTTTAGATCCATAAAACTGGAGAAAGTACAAATGGGAACAATATTTATCATTTGTCATCCTATGAATTCACTCTCTTCTAGTGAAAACATGCCCATGAAATAAAGCCATGATGCATCTATGGAATGCTTGGAAGGGTGTGGATATACATATATGGGAGAGTTGATTTGTATATCTCATACGTATATGAGAGTGAAGAGTTGATTCACTCTTCATAGTAGAGAAAGAACTGATGCAATAAAATAATGAGTATGGGTACTGTGGAGCATGAAGGACCAGACTGTCCTATGGTGAGCCGTTGCAGAGGCCGCAAAGCGCCCCAGGTAGGTGGCACTGCCACACTCTTTCTCCAGGAACTACACTCAGAATCTCATCATCCAGCCACTGTAGCTTTGAGCCATATCTGCGAGCGTCAATCTGTGCTTTATCTCAATTTATTTTGTGCATTTGTTAGGAAGATGTGCCTAAGGTACCAGAAAAACCTTAGAGAAATTGCTTTTTGGCTCAAAAACATTCCCATATAAATTAATAGTGATTGTTTCTTAGCTTTATGTATTTATGTTATTTTGGCCCATTAAAGATTTAACAGGAACTCTACTTTCAGATAGTGGGAGAAATCTATATTGGGGTGAAGGCTTACCAAGCTATACACAGGCAGGAGGCCTAACTTTTAGCCAAGACTGAAGGTAGATTCTGGCCCTTTCTAACTGGAGGGCCTGTTTGGGAAATTGAGAGTTGCCTGGAGTTGCCACCCAGGCAAGAGTGATGACACAAAGCCCGTCTACTGTGCAGAGTGGCTTTTTGTCCCATCTGACAGAAGGTTAGTAAAACACCTCAATGCTGTCCAGCCCAGAAAACTCAAGAAAAGGCACCAGAGAAAGGCAGACATAGTCCATCATTTTCAGAGCAAAGCCAGTAATGCCGTTTGGGTGGGGACTTTGGGGGGAAATTCAGCTTAATTTAAGACAACAAAGATATATTCCAGTTTTAGAGCTGCTTCTCCCACTGCACAAGGGCAGGGAACCTACTTCATAATCAAAGATCATGAAAAATTAGGTAAATCTGACTCCACCTAAGGAAACTGATAAAGCTCCAACAACTGACCATAAAGAAACAGAGATCTAAAAACTGTCAGGGACATGATTTTGAATAATCCTCAAAGGAAGTTAAGTGGACTATAAGAAAACACAGACAGACAACTAAATAAAATTAGGAAAATAATGATGAACAAAATGAGAAGTTCGACCTTGTGGAAGATAGAATTAGACAGGAGATATTACCCAGTGGGAGGTGCAAAATGAAAAAAACAAAAAAAAGAATAAAAAAGAGTGAAGAAAGCCTACTGGGATTCTAGAAGAAGAAGAGAAAAAGAAAGTGACAGAAAGTATATTTAAAGCAGTAATGGCTAAAAACTTCCTGAACCTGGGGAAAGAAATAGACATTTAGATCCACGAAGCCTGAAAAACAAATAGATTAAACCTAAAATAGGGTTACATTAAGATACATTATAATTAAAGTGTCAAAACTCAAAGATGAAATAATTTTAAGAGCAACAGAGAAAAGAGAGGTATTACATATAAGGGAGCTCCCATTTGACTATGGACAGATTTTGCAACAGAAACTTTAAAGGCAGAGGTATAATATCCAAATAACTGTCAACCAAGAATACAATGGCTGGTAAAGCTGTCCTTCAGAAATGAAAGAGAGATAAAGACTTTCTTGAACAACCAAAAGCTAAGGAAGGGAGTTCATTACCACCAGACCTGCCTTAGAGGAAATACTAAATCCCCTCTGAGTAGAAGTAAAAAATGCTCAGTAACATCATAAAAAAGCACAAAATGATAACATAAATCTCACTTGTAATTGTAGATATATAGTGATCATGAGATTCTGTCCTTTGGTGATAGGGGTGTATAACTCACAACTCTAATTTAAAACTTAAAAAATAAACACAGCAAAAAAAAAAAAAAACCCAAACACCCATATATGCAATATGTAAAATATCAGTTACAAAATATTAAAAAATGTAAACTGTAACGGCAATAACATAAAAGGTAACAAGGAGAAAAAGAAGAGTAAAATATATGAATTCTACTGAATTGTTAGCAGTTTAAATTAAGATCTGATAAGTTTTATATTTTATGTAAACCTCATGATAGCCTAAAGGGAAAATTTTCTGGCAATTAGATGAAGAAATATAATAAAAATCCAACCAATTCCAATACCAAAGACATTCAAATACAAAAAAGGACAGCAGACTAAGAAATAGGGAACAATGGATCTGTAAAACAACCAGAAAATAATTCACAAAATGGAAATAGTAAGTCTTTTCCTATCAATAATTACTTTAAATTATTAAATGTAAATTAAATTATCCAATCAAAACACACAGGGTGGCTGAAGGGATTAAAAAAGGAAAATCCAAAAATATACAGCATACAAAGACAGGTTAGCCCTAAAGACACACATAGACTGAAAGTGAAGGAGTGGAAAAAAAATTATTAAAAAAAATCAAGCAAATGATAACTCCACTTCTCTCCCGCCAAAAAAACAAGGGTAATTATACATATATCAAAATAGATTTTAGATTAAAAATGTTAAAAAGAGACAAAGACTATTACATAATAATAAAAGGGTCACTATATCAAGAAGACATAACTGTAATATTCATGTGCCCAATATTGGAAAACAAAAATATACAAAGCAAAAACTAAGAGAACTGAAAGGAGAAATTTAAAATAAATGAATTCTCCACACTGAACAGTGAATAGATTATCCAGACAGAGAATCAGTAAGTAAAGAGCACATTTGAACAGACCTAACAAATGTATACAGAACATTCTATCCAACAATAGCAGAATACATATTCTTATGTGCATATAGAATATTTTTTTTAGGGTAGGCCATATGTTAGGTTTTAAAACAAGTCTTAGCAAATTCAAAATTCATAAAAAAGTCATACCAAGTATCTTTTCTGAACACAATGGCAAGGAACTAGAAACTAATAACAAGAGGAAAACTGGAAAATTCATGAACATGTGAAAACTATATAACACTCTCCTGAACAATCAATGGACCAAAGAACAAATTAAAGGGGAAATAAAAGAACTTGAGAAAAATGAAAATGGAAATACAACATGAAGATCTTACGGGATGCAGCACAAATAGTTCTAAGAGAAAAGAAATTTCGTTACCATAATTGCCTACATTAAGAAGTAAAAAAGATCCTTGCTGAACAACCTAACTCTACATCTTGAGGAACTATATATACAAACAACAACAACAACAACAACAACAACAACAACAACAGAACCCAAACTTAGCCAAAGGAAATAATAAAGATTAATAAGAGAAATACATGAAGTAGAGAACAGAAAAACATTGGAAAAGATTAACCAAACTAAGAGTTGGTTTTTTAAAAAGATGAAGAAAATGAACACACCCTAGCTAGATTAAGGAAAAAGATAAAGGACTAAAATTGACAAAATTATAAATGAAAAAAGAAGCATTACAATGGACACTCCAGAAATTTAAGGATCAGATGCTGCTATGAATAACTATATGATAAAACCTGGGTGCCTAGAAGAAATACAAAAATTCTTGAAACTAAACAACTTACCAAGATCAGATCAAGTAGAAACTCTGAAGAGACCAATTACTAGTAAGGAGATTGAATCACTGATCAACAATATCCTAATGAAGAGAAGTCCAGGACCAGATAGCTTTATTGTTGAATTATACCAATCATTTAAGGAATTAACATCAATCATTCTCAAAATTTTCCAAAAAATTCAAAGTGGAGGAAACATTCCCAAACTCATTTTATAAGGCCAGAGTTACCCTAGACCAAAACCAGAAAAGGATATTATTAGAAAAGAATACTGCAGGCTAATACCCTTGATGAGTATAAGAGAAAAATTCTCAATAAAATACTACCAAACTGATCTCAGCAGTAGGTTAAAATGATCATTCAGATGATCAGGTGGAATTTATCTCTAGGATGAGAGGATCATTCAACATAAGCAAATCAATGAAGGTGATACATTACATTAATAGAATGAAAGAAATGAATCATAAGAATCATATCTCAACTTGATAAAATTTGTTAAATAAAAAAACTCTCAAATTAGGCATAGAAGGAACATATCTCAAAATAATCAAGGCTTGATATGACAAATCCACAACTAACATCATGTTCAATGGTGAAAGGTTGAAATCTTGTCCTCTAAGATTAAGAACAGGGGCATTCAACTCATGATTTCAGCTCAGGTCATGATCTCAGAGCTATGGGCTCAAGCCCTATGTTGGGCTTGGAGCCTGCTTAAGATTCTCCCTCTTCCTCTCTCTCTGCCCATTTACCAGCTTGCATGCACTCAATCTCTCTCTCTCTCTCTCTAAAAAAAAAAAACCTAAGCCTCCTTATCCCCCCCACACTGCCCCAAAATCCAAGAGTGCCCATTGTTACCACCCTTATTCAACATAGTATGGCATATAAACAGAACAATAGTCCAATGGAATAGAATCAAGAGCCCAGAAATAAACCCAAGCTTATACAGTCAACTAATACTTTTTAAAGATTCACTTATTTGTTTTAGAGAGAGTATGTGTGAGTGGGGGAGGGAAAGAGTGAGAAGGATAGGGGAAGTAGACGCCCTGCTGAGTGCAGAGCCCCTTGAGGGACTCAATCCCATGACCCCCAAATCATGACCTGAACTGAAACCAAGAACTGGAAGTTCAACTGACTGAGCCATCCAGATGCCCCTACAGTCAACTAATATTTGACAAAGAAGTCAAGGATACTCAATGGAAAACACATTGTCTTCAATAAATGGTGCTGTCCTAATTGTGTATTCACATGTGAAAGTAGGAAACTGGACTCCTAACTTATACTACTCACAGAAATTAACTCAAAGTGGATTAAAGACTTAAATTGAGTTTTACTATGAAAATCCTAGAAGAAAACATAGAAATGAAGCTCCTTGACATGGGCCTTGATAATAATTGCTTGGATATGATGCCTAAAGCACAAGCAACAATAAAATAAGCAACGATCAAGTGAGAATGCATCAAATTAAAAAACTTCTGCACAGTAAAAGAAACCAGTAAAAAGGTGAAAAAGAACTATGGAATGGGGAAAAATATTTACAAGCCATTATCTGATAAGGGGTTAATATCCAACGCACATAAACGACTCATTAATTGAACGGCAAAAACAAAATCCTAATTCAAAAATGGGCAAAGTAACTGAATAGACATTTCTTCAAAAAAGATACATGAAAGGTCAACAAATGCATGAAAAGATTTTCAACATCACCAGTCATTAGGATAATGTGAATTAAAATCACAATGAAGTATCATTTCATGCTTGTTAGAATGGCCATCATCAAAAAGACAAGAGACAACAAATGCTGGTGTGGTTGTAGAGAAAGAAAATGCTTGTGCACTGTGAGTGGGATTGCAGATTGGCATAGCCACTATGGAAAACAGTATGGAACAGCCTCAAAAATTAAGAAAAAAAGAACTATTATATCACTGAGCAATTCCACATCTGGGAACATATCAAAGGAAACAAAAGCATTAATTTAAAAAGATATCTACACTCCTACATTTATACAAGCATTATTATATAATCAAAATATGAAAACAGCCTAGGTGTCCATTAATTGATGAATAGAAGAAGTTTTAGTAGATATATACAACGGATTATTATTTGGCTGTAAAAAATCAAGGCTCTCCTACCATTTTTGATAACATAGATTACCCTAGAGGGTATCACATTAAGTGAAATAAGTCAGACAGAGAAAGACAAACATTATATGATCTAACTTACCTACGGAATTTTCAAAAAACAAAAAAATTTATAGTAAAAGTTATCAGACTTGTGGTTGCTGCAGGTGGGGTGTGGAGAGAAGGGGAAATCGGAGGAAGGTGGTCAAAAGGTACAAACTTCCAGTGATAAGATACATAAGTACTAGAGATGTACTGATGACTACAGCTAACACTTCTGTATGATGGATAGGAAAGTTGTTAAAAGAGTAGATACTTGGAGTTTTCATCACAAGGAAAATTATTTTTTCCTTCATTCTTTTGGGTTTTTATTTTCTTTTTATTGTATCTATTTGAGAAGACAGACATTAGCTGAACCTACTGTGGTAATCATTTCACAATTTATGTAAATCAAACCATTTTGATGTATGCCTTATAGTGACACAGTATATAATACATAGTTACACATTATTTCTCAACAAAACTGGGGGAAAATGCCTCAAAACCTTGACAGGAGAAATGATGGTTGCAAAAAATGCAAGAATTATTGGAAAAATAGGGTCAGACCCAAGTCATAGATAAACTTACAAAAACCCGTATCAATTAATCAGTCAATCGATAAAAAGAAACAGGAGAAAATAGAAGTGACTATGAGCTATAACCATTCCACACCAGATTGTTCCTACCTTTTGAATAATATGCGGAGGGTTTTTAATATCCAGAGACATAGATTTAAAGTTCAGAGAAATTTTACTTCTGGCTGAGATGTCAAGTTGGAAAGAATGTTGTTTCTACCCTGACAAAAAGAAAAAGCCAGAGGGGCTCCTGGGTGGCTCAGTGGGGTAAGCCTCTGCCTTTGGCTTAGGTCAGGATCTGAGTTCTTGGATCGAGGCCCACATCCGGCTCTCTACTCGGTGGGGAGCCAGCTTCCTCCTCTCTCTCTGCCTACTTGTGATCTCTCTGTCAAATAAATAAATAAAGTATAAAAAAAAAGAAAAGAAAAAGCCAGAGAATCTATAAAGTCATATCATATCAGACCATAAGTTAGCTGAGGTAACAGGGCAAATAGTAGCCTGAAATCTAAGGAAAGAGCATCTCCTTTGGGGAGAGGTGGTACTAGAACATCTCCCAGTGACAGAGCATGAGAAAAAGAGAAGCTGAGCACCATATAAGACATAAGAAGAATTCACCAGATATTTGTAAGGAATTGCTAAAGGGTAAGTGTGGGATAAAGTGAGAGTGTAGGACCTTCTGAAAGACACGGATGTAAGGAATTTCACAACTACGCTCAGATTCTTCTCCACGAGCCTCCTCTGGATGTGCATGACATCATGGAGTGCCGAGTGGGAGACTGGAGATAACCTCCCTTTGTGGTACGGGCCTGAAAGATGGGAGAAACTGTGGCTTTGGGAACATCTCCAAATTTACCAGACTCTTGCTCTCCAGAGACACAAATGCATTAAGCTGAAGTATTAACTTCAGCAAATATTTTTTTTCTGTTCTGATCTCATTATTACTTCTTTCCTTATGTTAACTGTGGGCTTAATTTATTCTTCTTTTTGTAGTTCCTTAAGGTATAATGTTAGTTGTTTACTTGCTATTTTCTATTTAATTAATGTATATAGGCATTTACAACTATAAACTCCTCCTGGAATTGCTTCTGCTGTATCACATAAGTTTTGATATGTTTTCTTTCTATTTTTTGTATCAGATATTTTTTTTGACTTTACCTTTCATTTATTCTTTGATCCATTTGTTGGTCAGGAATGTGTTAATTTCCACATATTTATAAATTTTCCAATAATCTTGCTGTCATTGTACCTGATATAATTTCCATCTTTTTGAATTTGTTGAGATTTACTTTGTGGCCTATATGATACATACTATGAAATATTCCATGTGCACTTGAGAAGAAATGGTGTATTCTTTTGTTCTTGGAGGAAATATTCTGTATATACCTGTTGGCTTCATTTGGTCTACAGTGTCGTTCAAAACCACTGTTTATTGATTGTCTGTCTAGATGATATATCAATTGCTGAGAGTAGGGCACTTTTTTTTATGCTCCCAGAATTCAAGTGAAAACTAATTATTGCTGAAAGAAGAGGAAAGAAAGAAAAAAACCTTCTGTCCCTGGAGGAGAGACAGGAAGCTGTCCTAAGGACAGAGCATTCAATGTCTCCTACAAATGAAGGAAGAACACAGTGAGAATGATCTACCTAAAGACGTATGGATGACAGAGCTTTCCTAAAACAGGATAGATCAGGGCAACAAAATACTGTGGACCCCATAAGTAGGCTAGAAATCACTGAGTAACAAAAAGAACAGATCACTAGTGAAGAAAAGATAAGAATATGAGCAGACACCATGGAGCGGGGGCCCTTGATAAAGGCCTAAAGTTGAGGGTGGGGCAGAAATAAGTCCTCCACCAATGCTAGGTCATAGAACAGTGATTTCAGATGCATTAGTGGATTTGATTTATGCATGGTGAATATTCAAGTATTTACACAGTGCTTTATAAAATTTTGTGATTAGTAACCAATATTTGAAACCTCCTTAAATATTGAATGTCATTTACTTAGAAAACCAAACCTCAGTGCTGTCATTCATTGATTGCTGTGAATTTTTAATTGGGTTTTGGCTAATTAGTCCACATGGTGAATTTGTGTATTTTGGACTGTCTCAGTATCAGAATTACCACAATATCCAGCAGCTATCTATCTTAAAAGTATTTCTTCCATTTGCATTTTTAGCTTGATTCAAACTGTGTCAGATCTTACCATGTTGATAAAATTGGCCATTCCCCAAATTCTGTTCCTCAGTTTACTATGAGGATGATTATTCCTGTGGTACTGGAAAATAAAACATCAGATCAACATTCACTAATAATAGGAGATGAAGTAAGACTCAACAAAATACTTCATTCACTATGAGGTATTTCCAGGGGGAAAAAAAAAACCTTACTGGTATTCTTTCTGGTTAGCTAAAAATCTGGACAAATTATACAGAATTATATTTTTGGTATAAAATAACTAGATACAGTAGTTTCTAAGGACATGCTTCAGTAAGCTCTACTTTAAGGTTTTCTTCATAACTTTATCCCCTTTTTACATTACAATGTATTACAGTACACTGACTTATTAAAACAAATAAGTATGCTTTTAGTCCATATTCATCATGCTGATGAAACAAAACTTATTAAAGCTCCACAAATATCGCAAATAAAGGAGACACTTTATCATGGCTTCTATGGCCATGGTTGTCACAACCTAAGGAATGTAATCAAGAACCGCCTTAGGGACAGAGATGTGATGGAGAGGACAGCAAATCGTGCCTCCATCTTCTCTCCAGGGAAAGACTAAGAAGATGAAATGGATTTTCCTGCTCCAGTCTACTCTGTCTTTTTATCCCTTCTAACTAATGGATTTTCCATTGGCACCATCAGGAAAATGTTCTTAGGATGACTAATTTAGAGATAATTAATTTAGAGACATTATCCTATAGCTATATATACAAATGATCAAGCTTATTTCATAATAAAAAGTAAAAGAAACATGGCTTTTCTGAATCCTACAATTACTCTCTAGTTACTTGCTCTTTTACTCTCCTGTTATCTCATATATCTAAATACCTCAAAGCTATAAAACTAGACTTTTTTCACTTTTAATTTCCCATTCATTTCTCACCTACTATTCATTGGTTTCACTGCCTCTATCCCATTAAACTATTCTGGACAGGAACATAAATATCCTCTTAGTTATCCAATCTGTTGAACACCTTTTCCTCATGTTCCTGGTCATCTTGTCTACTTTTAATACTGAACATTTTGTCTTTCAATAAATTTATCACTTTGGTTGCTAATACCTCTCACTCCTAGTATATTTTATTGTACATAGGTTTCTTTTTTTTCCACAGTCCCCTTAAATTCTGGTTGGCAAATATAGTTTCACACTGGGATCCTTGGTGACCATTGGTAATGCTTGCCTAAAGTACAAAGTCGAGAAAGATTCTGAGCCTACCTTAGAGATCACAGGGATAGGGTACTTTAACATTCAGTGATATTCACCCATGGGGATTAGGGAGACAAAGGGGTATGAGACCTTGGCATTCCTACTGACACACCTTTATTATACGGCTAGTCTTCCCCAGTATATAGACACTTGTGTTCTGCTTATTCTTTCAACTTGTTATGCCTCACTGTATACTTCCATATCCTTACTCAATTTAGCTGCTTAAAATTCATCTTACTTTCAAGATGTGTAAATCTCTTGAAATATTTTCCAAAATTTGCCTTTGTTTTTTTATTCTATCTTACCAGAATACACTAACTCCACATTGTTCTTTCTGTTGTCCTTTATACACAGCTAATATATTCATGTATGCATATGTGCATATATTACTCAGATAAATAGAAATATATCTAATACTCAGAATCTAGTATATTAGAGACTCATTAATTATTTATTAAATGAAAATAGATGATTTTCTATAGGAACTTCTCTAAAAAACACCATTTAAATATTGAAAGACAATATTAAGGCAGCGTATGTGAGAGCTATTTATGTAAAAGTCCAGTTTAATGCCCCCCAAATCATATCAAGCAAACCTTTACCTGGTGTCTGCAGTAAATATTAAATTTAATACATTGTTTTTACTTCTTACTAATAAATTATTATAAAAAAGCTTATTTTAGCACTCTTAAAAGTGAGTGAACATGTTTTCATAGACTTATTAATGTAAGCCTACCTTGTGCCTAAATTTTACCAATTACTTTGTTTTTACTGTAGTTTCTTTTTTTAAAAAAATGAAGAAGTGTGTCTTTCTTTTAAATCAATATAGATCACATTTATTTTGTCCTCTTGTGGTGGCTAAAAATTTCAGTTAATCTGAAAGTAAGTTTATTGACAGTGAAAAAAAAGTATCCTTTTTTTTTTTTTAAAGATTTTATTTATTTATTTGACAGAGAGAAACACAGCTAGAAAGGGAACACAAGCAGAGGGACTGAGAAAGGGAGAAGCAGGCCTCCCGCCCAGCGGGAAGCCCGATGTGGGGCTCGATCCTGGGTCTCCAGGACCATGACCTGAGCCGAAAGCAGCTGCCCAACCAACTGAGCCACCCAGGCGCCCCAAAAACAAATGTATCTTATTCTCACTTTTGGAGAAAAAAACTCCAACATTCCTGCCAGAGGAGAGCAGAAAAAACAACTCTACTCTCCCTGTAACTCTGTTATTTCTTGTTGGATATCTTTTCCTACTCTATTTTTAGGTATATAATCTGACATATCAGTGGATAATTTTCATTCCTTGGAGAGCTTATTCTACTTTCCATTATGTTGGTGGACTTTTCCTCCTGTAATCACTTTTATCTTGGATTATGCAAATGTATTTATATGGGATTTTTGACTTCAACTTTAACAGTTTATCAAGTTTTCAATAAGTTTTTATGTTGAAAACTTTGCTTGGCATTTCTACATCTAAAGAAAAATATATCATGCTTCATATCATTGCATGACACAAGTTTAGGATTTCTGCATTCTCATGCATAATATGTTCTCTGCCCATTGTTACAGACAGAACATTCCCTTTCTGTTTGAAGCTTCAGGGGAGAGAAGTTCTGGTTCCCTTTTCAGAGATGGGGCAGCTCTTTAAGGCTCTGGGCATTATGTAATATGTTCTATATATAACATGTCAAGAAGCCTTTGAATTTTACTTACTACTCTGAAGAGGTTTTCTTCTCATTTTTAGGACTTGGAGATTTCTTGTGTTATTTTTTCTGAGATAATCTATAGATTGTGCACATATTTTCAATTTTGTATACATTGTTCATCATTTCGACATGTTCATAATAGGAAGGAGAATTCTATTTTGGCTTAGTCTGCTATACTGCCAAAGGACCTTATCACTTCTCATATAAATCTGTTTAGGAAGCTACAAACAACACTGAACCCAAATAGAATTCTGATTAAAATGCTTCTTTTCCTCTTCTTTAGAATCACAACTACAGTTTTATAAGCATGAGTGAAGAGCAAATGTTCACCTGAAAACTTACCACATTATCATCAGCAACAATGAACAGTTCAACATACTTTTCTTTATGGACATTCTGGAAATTTATGAAAAATTTAAAAGTATGGTTAATGTTCCTCATTTTAATGTTTTAAGTTAAAATTTTTATGATAAGAAATGTTAATATTATTGATATAGGAAGATGAGGTACAGAAGTATAACTAATAATTCCAGGAAATTTTCTAAATAAAACCCAATATACTCTTAAAACATGTGCCCCTGTATATCATATTTTAAAAACCTGAAACAACATTCTGTATTTGAATATCCTTCCATTTTTTGTTTAGTCTTTCAGGTAAAATTAGAGTTATATTTATTGCAGTTCTATTTATAATAGCCAAGATAAGGTAGCAACGTAAGTGCCTATTGGTAGATGAAAGAAAATATAGTACACACACACACACACACACACACACACACACAGGAATATTTTGCAGCCATAAAAAAGGATGGAATCTTGCCATTTGCAACAGTATGAGTAGATCTAGCAGGTATTATTTTAAGTGAAATAAATCAGACTTAGAAAGACAAATAGTATATGATTTCACATATATATGGAATATAAAATTCAAAACAAATGAAAAAACAAACAAAAACCAGAATCAGACTTTTAAATACAGAAAACAATCTGATGGTTTCCAGAGGGAAGAGGGGGAGGTGTAAGGATGGGCAAAATGATGAAGGGAAGCAGAAGACACAGGCTCCCAGTTCTGGGATAAATAAGCTAAATCGTATGGTGACAGATGGTAGCTACACTCGTGGTTAGTGTAGCATGATGTATGGAGTTGTTGAATTGTTATGTTGTATACCTGAGACTAATGTAAAATTGTGTGTTATACTCTAAGAGTTATAAAGAATAATGAATAGTTTTTAATTTTTAGTTTTTTCATTTATAAAGTAAATACTAAGTAAGCTCATATAAACAGGACTTATCAATAGTGGAGAGCAAAACATAGCACTGACTGGCTGACAGGATTGACTGTATTCCTTCTACTCTTCTCCTGTCTCCCAATTTCATACTTTGCAGTAACGTCAAGTTCATGGAAATGTATGAAAGTTACTAATTTTAGACCTTTATTTTATAAACCACCAACACGAGAAAATTCTGTTTTCAGCTCTTAGTGTTATGCATTGAGATGTATGCATATTATAAGTACATAATTATGAGTATATACCAGAGGTATATTGTACAAAGATTTAACCAAGTCATTTTGTGTGTGAACTAGTTATATATTAGTTGACTGAGTCAATTAGAAACATCTCTTAAGCAGCTAGTAATTTTCTGACACAATCTGGATGGATCCGGATGATGGATATGTGAAGATGATGTGCATTCATGGATCTTAAAGGCTAACACCTAGTGGGGATTGGAGGTGATATGAATTAGTTGTACAGGAAAGCCTAAAACACAGAGGACTCTCATTGTGTAGTCATCCCACCAGAAATTGAAGTTGCTGTTACTTATCTTTAACAATTAATACTTAGAATATTTGGACTGATGAAAGGAGGAGACCCTGACTTATCATCAGCTCCCCCGAATGAAAAAAATGGCAGTGAAGATGAGGGAAAACATTATGTAGGAGAGTTTTCAAGACATTGCAAATTTCATTTTTTCCGATCACGTATAGCCCTAATGCTACAAATCTACATGTACAGTCATACATATTCCCTTTCCTTAAAATTGAGGGGCAAACTGAGATTTACTGTTAGGGAATGAAAATTTTCTATTTTTCTTTTTAAGATTTTATTTACTTATTTGAGAAAGAGAGAGCACGAGAGAACATGAGCACAAGCAGGGGAAGGGACAGAGAGGAGGAGGAAGACGACTCCCTCTTCAGCAGGGAGCCTGATGTGGGCCTCAATCCCAGCACCTGATCTGAATACAGATGCTTAACCACAGAACCACCCAGGGGCTCTGGGAATGAACACTTTCTATGTCGATCAAAAACAAGTTTGACATTTTAGTTTTCAAATGATGAAGAGTCAGACTCAGGTAGCACCCACTCTTCATGAGCTGGGCTCATCTCTCTGCTTTGAAAAAAAAAATAAGAGACAGTTTTCCTGGAATTAAGATAATTTAAAAATAAAGGACTTACTTCTATTTTGAGGTCTTCCATGATTTTAATATCATCCTGTGAATCAATTGTCCTGGTAAAATTGAATTCTGCACAAGAATAATTGGCAGCATATTGCATCCTTGGATTATATCTGAACACCAAATGTTGTCCCTCATCTGAATATTTCACTGGTTCAATGAGGTACCTTTGGTCATATACCCTGAAGAATCCCCTATGGAAAATGGAAACGTGATGTATGTTCAAGATCTATTCAGTTTTACCTCTATGCTTCTTACAGTATTCTTATTTTCCATTTTATTGACTTTGTCTATTTGCAAACAGAGGCTGGAAGACCAAGTCCTCATGAGCATGTAGTCAGGTATTCTGAGTGATAAAACATGAGGTGACATGTGGCTTTTGAATTAATCAATTCCGTAAGAGTCAACTCATCTAGATTTTCAGAAACCTGACAGTTCAATCTCTACTTTGAAGTCTCAGAGTTCTGGCAAACATTTTGTGAATTTTTTATGTACATCATGCATTAATTGTAGAAAAATATATGACAATAAAATAACTATTACCTAGAAATATTGCCATTAAAGGTTTCTTATTCTTGAATATATTGATAATCTACCCAGGTAAAGTACACATACATGAAGGTGGAATTTTCTTGTTCTTCAATCTTCTGCCCCACTTTTCCTCCTTTACTCTTAAGCCTAAGATATACAGAGAACTGAAATAGGCTTTACTTTTTAATAGTAATAATTTATTTTTTCAGTGTTCCAGGATTTATTGTTTATGCCCCACACCCAGTGCTCCATGGAATTTGTGCCCTCAATATCCACCACCAGGCTCACCCATCCCCATAACCCCTCCCTTCCAAAACCCTCAGTTTGTTTCTCAGAGTCCAAAGTCTCTCATCCTTCATCTCCCTCCCTGATTTACCCCAGTTCACATTTCCTTTCCTTCTCCTACTGTCCTCCATGTTACTCCTTATGCTCCACAAGTAAGTGAAACCATATGATACTTGACTTTTTCTGCTTGGCTTATTTCATTCAGCATAATCTCCTCCAATCCCACCCATGTTGCTACAAAAGTTGGGTATTCATCCTTTCTGATGGAGGTGTAATATTCCATTGTATATATGGACCATATCTTCTTTATCCATTCATCTGTTGAAGGGCACCTCGGTTCTTTTCACAGTTTGGTGACTGTGGCCATTGCTGCTCTGACTGTTGGGGTACATATGGCCCTTCTTTTCACTACATCTGTATCTTTGCAGTAAATACCCAATAGTGAAATTTAAGGGTCATAAGGTAGCTCTATTTTTAATTTTTTAAGCAATCTCCACACTGTTTTCCAAAGCGGCTGCACCAACTTGCATTCCCACCAACAGTGTAAGAGGGTTTCTGTCCAACACTTGTTCTTACCTGTCCTATTAATTTTGGCCATTCTAACTGGTGTAAGGTGGTATCTCAATGTGGTTTTGATTTTAATTTCCCTGAAGGCTAATGATGATGAACATTTTTTCATGTGTCTCTTAGCCATTTGTATGTCTTCCATGGAGAAGTGTCTGCTCATGTCTCCTGCCCATTTTTGATGTAATCATCTTTTTTTTGGTTGCTGAGTTTGAGGTGTTCTTTATAGATCTTGGCTATCATACAGGCTTTATTTCTAACTCTAATTTCTAAAGACTCTAACTCCTGATTATTAAAAACGTGTGAACTGTTGTGTGCTGAGAATTCACAAGACTAGAAGTTTTCAGATTAAATTCTACTTCCAGCAAATTGGATGCTCAGAGGCAAGTCTCTGATTTCAGTGTCTCTAACATGAGAGGCTAGATGATTCCCAGCAGTCTTTTAACTCTAAATCCCTTGATCATATATGGAAAAACTTGTCTTGCTTACAGTTCTGCATTAGACATCTTTTTTGTCAAAAATGAACATAAACAATGGGCTAGATTAGATACTCATGGTGAAAATATATAGTAGTTTTTTCTGATTAACTTTTCTATTTATAGGTTTGTTAGAAAGATGAGAAGGAAATGCCCCTGAAAATCCATTAAACAAACTTAAAAACAAAATAGATATTTGTGCAATACCTCAGACCATCACATGTGCTGATACTGGCAGCAGAATCAGATTCATGTATGATGGATCCTTGGTAAAAACAGTGATCCTGGAATAGAGGAAGAGGCTATTGATATAAATACACATATTCATATAACATAAATATTAACATATACATATTTTATATTCACAGGATATCACATTTCATTCTCACAAATTGAATACACACCCATTCATTTATTCATTCATTGCAACCTGTCATCTGGAAAAATTTGAAAGTCCTTTAGAATCCTTTTCATTACATGATTACATTGTATTAAGCAGTATATGGATTCTTCCCTCACAAATTTAGCAGCTTATTAGTTGATGAATCCAGCCTCAAAAGTGTGACCCTTTTCCCTATGAATATTTCTCCTTTAATTCATCCTAAAATTTATACCAAACTACCATTCTTGGGTTGTTATTATAATTTTCCTCCAGTTGCCTATGAAATCATGCCAATGTTTTTGATAATTGCTAAAATTATGTCTCACTCCCTGACCAGGTGTCCTCAAGCCCGTCTCTCCTGTTGCTGTGCTTCAGTCAAGTTGCTAGTCTTGTCACTCTCTACTTGGTGCCCTGCCTACAGAGGTTCTGCCTGGTCATCAACTTTTCCCTATATCCACCCATTCAACTCCTGCCCTGTGTGGCACTTCCCATGCAACCTCAGACCCTTACTGGCCAACAACCACCCCTTGCATACAAGAATGTTATTCAGTTTTCTTCATTTCTACTTTACCAAGATTGCATGATGACTTACATTTCATAGTTGACTTATGCCTTACATAGAGGAAGTAAGTTCCAGAAAGTTATTTTTGATAAAAGAGAATAATGTAATCCTTGGTTAGAGGGCTACAGAGGGCATGTTTTGGAAAGGGAAGGAAGGCTGCAAAAGTAGAACCTGTATCCACTGGAATAATATTAATAATAATTAAAAAAAAATTCCCTTTGGAAAATGGCAAGACTTCAGTGTTGGTGCCTTCGAAGTCCCAGGCCAGGGAACATGACTCACAGAAGGGTCAGTTAGATGGAGGTTTTAAAACTGTTCCATGTCTTTAGCTTTTATCCATTTAGCTTGATGACAATCTCATCAGTGTGTCTTATACTGCTTTTGGATACTGTGTTCCCCTTCTTCCAGACTTAACACCATTTGGGGGTACACAGAAGTCAGTGTGGTAAAAAAAAATACATTAGCGGGGCACCTGGGTGGCTCAGCTGGTTACGCGACTACCATCGGCTCAGGTCATGATCCCAGAGACCGAGGATCGAGCCCCACATCGGGCTCCCTGCTCAGTGGAAAGCCTGCTTCTCCCTCTCTCACTCCTCCTGCTTGTGTTCCCTCTCTAGCTGTGTTTCTCTCTGTCAAATAAAAAAATAAAATCTTAAAAAAAAAAGAAAAATGCATTAGCAGTCATTAATTTGCTTCTTAGGCAGTCATCAGCTTTCTTTAGAGTTTGGAGGGTCATGTTTTCTGTTCCAGGATAATTCAGTGACAGTACTCAATGCAAGATTCATTTCTGACTTAACATTTTCTGAAGCTTCTTATAAAGCTAGTTGGGTTTTAAAATCACAGGAGGAACTTTCAGAAAAGAGACATAGGAGGGTTCCATAAGATACCATGGTGGAAGGATAGCTGGTGATTGCCTCTCCTCTTGTGGAGTAGTAGGTTTCACTATAATTTGAGGCTAGGAACTTCCTGGAAAAGATGGTAGAGAGATAGTGAGATTTACTCATTCTATAAAGTTAACAAAACCAGTTATGGGGGAGAAAAATCTCCAGGCTACTTTCAAATCTCAGCAAATTGCTCTCATGCTAAAAACACATAGGCAAGATCAATTCCATTCACATGAAAAGGCATTCTACCCAGATTTCATGATTTTGTAAACACTAGAAGAGACTGAAAAAGATTCTGGCAGTTTTAGCCAAGACAGCAACTTCAGAAGAACCTAGAGACAATATTACCTAAGTAAAAAAAATATATAAATATATTTAATACAAAATATATTTGATGCATATGGCATATATACATATACTACATATATATTAATATATATTAACCCAACAGCTATATATTTAGATAAAAGCAGTATGTGTTAATAACAGTAAATTTAGAAAACATGGAAAAGTACAAATGAAATTGTCCTGAACTCTCACCATAGAAAGACAACCACTGCTAATATTTTCATGTAATTCTTTATAGTTCTTTCCCTCCACACAAGTGAAGGGATGGCATTCTGAATGATCAGTAATCAGTTCTCTCCCACATCTACTATATCAAACCCATGGGCATCTTCAGACTGAGAACTAAGACTGTATATCTCAATTCTCTCAGTACAAGCTATAGCAGAACAGAAGAACAAAAGAGGAAATTATTGGATTTTATTTTATCCTGAAAAAATAGACTTTTGAAACTCATAACGGAAGTATTAGTCTTGAAAGTCAAGGCTTTTGAAATACAAAGCTAAGCTTTATGTTTCCAAAGTACAAAAATGAAGAGCTCAGGGAAGTCTTTCTATAAATAAGAGACCAACAATAGTAAAAGAGAAGCCACTGCCAGTATAGACCAGGAAAAAAGCCTGGTGGAAGGAACTGGATGGAGGAAATATGATGACAGAAGAAGATTATGTTATCTGGAGTAAATATGACTGCACATGAAGATAACACATAAGCAGGTAGGTCAGCATCAAAGACTTCCTGATGTGCCCCAAACCTGTTCTGAGAACCAGGAAATGGCTGGATATGGAATTATTTTCCCCTCAAGACTGTCACCTTTTCCTTCAATGGCACATTGTAAGTTGCTAAGGAAGAGAAGTTTAATTGCTGATAGTCCTGATATCTGGTGGGGTCCCTTGGCAATAGCCAATAGGCTGCATATTTCTTGCTCAGTAAGAAGACAGTGTTCTGTGCTTTGAAATTCACTTAGTTCTATATGAATTTCCCAATGTGTATAATAGCCATTCCATTTTAACATTGATGAGTCTGCAAGAAGAAAAGTAGAATATTAACTCTATTAGAGACGAAATAGTGACAGAGTAGAGAAAGCCCTAGTTTCAGTACCATTACTGGGGCTTGACTGAATGGAATGAGCTCAAAATCACTTTTGAGGGGTAAAATATATGCTATGTTATATGAACATGAAAAACAAAGACTCCACCCCAAAATTGGCAGAACTCATAAAAGAATTCAGCAACATGACAGGATATAGAACCAATGCACAGAAATCAGCTGCATTTCTGTACACTAACAATGAGGTGGAAGGAAGAGAAATTAAGGAACCAATCCCATTCACAATTATACCCATTACCATAAGATAGCTAGGAATAAACCTAACCAAAAACGTAAAGGACTTGTACCCTAAAAACCACAGAACACTTATAAAAGAACTCAAGGAAGACACAAAGAAACTGAAAAATACTCCATGCTCATGAACTGGAAGAATGTTGTTAAAACATCTGTGCTTACCCAGGACAATCTACACATTCAATGCAATCTCTATCAAAATACCATCAACATTTTTCACAGAGCTGGAACAAATAATCCTAAATTTGGATGGAACAGGAATAGACCCCAAATAAGCAGAAAAATGTTGAAAAAGAAAACCAAAGCTGATGGCATCACAGTGCTGGACCTCAAGCCCTATTACAAAGCTATAATCATCAAGACAGTACAGTACTGCCACAAAAAAAAAAAAAAGACACATAGACCAGTGGGACAGAATAGAGAACTCAGAAATGGACCCTCAACTCTATGGTGAACTAATCTTCGACAAAGCAGGAAGTAATATCCATTGGAAAAAGGACAGTCTCTTCAGTAAATGGTGCTGGCAAAAATGGACAACTGCATATAGAATGATGAAACTGGACCATTTTCTTGCATCATGCACAAGGATAAACTCAAAATGGATGAAAGATCTAAATGTAAGACAGGAATCCATCAAAATCCTAGAGGAGAACACAGGCAGCAACCTCTTCAACCTTGGCCGCAGCAACTTCTTATTAGACACATCTCCAAAGGCAAGGAAAACAAAAGCAACATTGAAGTATTGGGACTTCATCTAGATAAAAAGCTTCTGCACAGCAAACAGTCAACGAAACTAAAAGATAGCCTACAGAATGACAGAACGAGGGAAGATATTTGCAAATGACATCAGTTAAAGGGCTAGTATCCAAGGTCTATAAAGAACTTCTCAAACTCAACACCCCAAAAAACAAATAATCCAGTCAAGAAATAGCAGAGAACATGACCAGACATTTCTCCAGGGAAGACATCCAAATGGCCAACAGACACATGAAAAATACTCCACATCACTTGGTATCAGGGAAATACAAATCAAAACCACAATGAGATACCACCTCACACCAGTCAGAATGGCTAAAACTATAAGATGGGAAACAGATGTTGGCAAGGATGAAGAGAAAAGGGAACTTTCTTACACTGTTGGTGGGAATGCAAGCTGGTGCAGCCACTCTGGAAAACAGTATGGAGGTTCCTCAAAGAGTTAAAAATAGAGCTACCCTATGACTCAGCAATTGTAATACTAGGAATTTACCCAAAGATACAAATGTAGTGATCCAGAGGGGCACATGCACTCCAATATCATAGCAGCAATGTCCACAAGAGCCAAAACGTGGAAAGACTGAGATGTTCATTGACAGATGAATGGATAAAGAAGATGTGGTACACATGTGCGCACATGCACACATACACACACACAATGGAATATTACTCAGCCATCAGAAAGAATGAATACTTACATTTACATCAACATACATCAACATGGATGGAACTGGAGGGTATTATGCTGAGTGAAATAAGTCAATCAGAGAAAGACAATTATCACATGGTTTCACTCATATACAGAGCATAAGGAATAGTGCAGAAGACAATAGGGGAAGGGAGGAAACACTGAATGGGAAGAAATCATATAGGGAGACAAACCATGAGAGACTCTTGACTCTGAGAAACAAACTGAGGGTTGCGGAACTGGAGGTGGGTGGGGAATGGGGGAACTGGGTGATGGGCATTAAAGAGGGCACATGATATGAGCACTTGGTGATATACTTAACTAATGAGTCATTGAAAGTTTCTGTTTGTTAACCATAAGATATGAAAACATCTGAATAAATAATATTCAAATATTTGGGAGGCTCCATGGTATGCACTAAATTCACTTACTTCGTGTTGTGGAGGGGGCAAGAGTAATGTTGCACTTCGGAGGTATCAATATCAGATCAAATTGCTTTGTGTGTCTATAATTCTATAATATACCATCCAGGCTGATTACCAGAATTAAACAGTAGCTAACATAGTAAGATTGGCTACGTAAGGAACAGGCAGCTTTGGGTAATTTCAAGAGCAGGCAGATCTGAGTTAGAGAATCAGCACCATTGTGACCCTGAGAAGGTTTTACTTCAGTGAGACTATGATCCTTCCTCAGTAAAACAGAAGCAAAACAGCATTGCTTTGTGTGGATACTCTGAAGGATTAAGAGAGAACTTTGGGGAAAGGCACCTGGAAAGTATTCAACAGATATTAGCCTATTCCATTCTGAGAATGCATGCAGTCTGGATAAATTGTCAATATAATTATGTTATTAGATGAATTGCATTTCTGTACATTTGTCCAACAGACAACTCCAGAGTAGAAGAAAGGATGTTTGTTTCTTTGTTTTGTATTTTTTTTCTTGCTGTTTTAGCTAATAGGCCAGAGTCTCAATTCTTCAATACAGTTATCCTTCCACTTTTCTTAGCATTTGATAGTTCTTTATGATTTTAAGTCTAGGGATGGCATGCAGGACTACTGTGTGTAGGAATGGCCCAAAGGAAAGAAATGGAAATCCAGCAATAACAAAACAGAGGTTGTGGAAAAGCTAATGAAGAAATTAAAGGCATTAGAATTATTCAGTTGACACAAGGTAGCTTGATGAAGTAAATTCTTCCTCATTCTTATTCTCCAAGAGAACTTAGTTTGATATCTATTTTATTTTATTTAACTTTAAATTTATTTTGTTTTTTCAGTGTTCCAAGATTCATTGCCCATGCCCCACACCCAGTGCTCCATGCAATAGGTGCCCTCAGTACCCACCACCAGGCTCTCCCATCCCTCCACACCCTCCCTCCAAGTCCCTCAGTTTGTTTCTATGTCCAAAGTCTCTCATGTTTTGTTTTTTAAACAAGTTGGGAGTCACTCTAAAAACCATGTTTTTCAAATTTCCTTTCTTCTATTGACTCACAAAGAAATAACATATTAACTCTCTTTTTAGAGTGAGTATATGAAACTCAAAGGGCTCCAAGTACCCCAAATAGAGGGAAGTCAGGACCCAAGGGCAGCATCTCTAATTGTTGTTAAGGTGTTGAAATGTATTTTTTTTTCAAATTTTTATTGACATATAATGCATTATAAGTTTCAGGGGTGGTCTGTGATTCATCGGTCTTACACAATTCACAGCACTCACCATAGCACATACTCTCCCCAATGTCCATCACCCAGCCACGCCATCCCTCCCACCCCAGCAACCCTCAGTTTGTTTCCTGAGATTGAGTCTCTTATGGTTTGTCTCCCTCCCCGGTCCCCTCTTGTTTCATTGTTCCCTCCCTTCCCCTATGATCCTCTTTCATGCTTCTCAAATTCCTCCTCTCAGTGAGATCATATGATAACTGTCTTTCTCTGATTGACTTATTTCACGCAGCATAATAGCCTCTAGTTCCATCCACGTCATTGCTAATGGCAGGATTTCATTTTTGATGGCTGCATGATATTCCATTGTATAGAAGAGTAGGAATTCAGCTATATGTGGGTAACAATAACATGATAAATTCACTTCCCTGGCAGTTTTTACAAAAACTGGGATACTACAGACCAATAAATCTATAAGGTATTGAATTATAATAGAACTTACCTTGATCTTAAAAGGTGAAGTATTAAGGTTTTTCTAGTTAGCTTTAGCTCATACAGAAATTCTTCTTCATATGTTTCCTGCAAAACAGTGTCCATCGTGTGACTTCTGTGTGTTCATTTAGTGCATATTGGGGTGAGGGGAGGGGTGGGTGCAGGGGCCAATTAAACTTTATCAGTTTACCCATAAGTTCAGCAGTCTAGCTAGGCAAAATGATAAATATGGATTAGGCTGGATTTATGAGAGTCAATATATGGAGGACTTTGCTTGTAAGCTATTTTTTAATTGAATTTTTTGACAGGCATTTTCCTTAGTTATAAAATAAAATGAAATGAAAAGATATATATATTCACCTCATCCAGAGGTAACGAGTCAGTGTGTATCCTTGCAGTTCCAACCCTGCCCATAGATCTTTTGTTTATGTATCTTGAACAGTTAGGGTGTACTCTTTTATAGTCTACTTTATCACGTAAAAGTAAATCATGACTGGTGCCTGGGTGGCTCAGAGGGTTAAATCCTCTGCCTTCGGCTCAGGTCATGATCTCAGGGTCCTGGGATCGAGGCCCGCGTCGGGCTGTCTGCTCTGAAGGAAGCCTGCTTCCTCCTCTCTCTCTGCCTCCCTCTCTGCTACTTGTGATCTCTCTCTCTGTGTCAAATAAATAAACAAAATCTTTAAAAAAAAAAAAAAGTAAATCGTGACCATGACCATTTTTCTATTCCAATAGGTGTTCTTTTATAATATGTTTTTTATGGCTGAAAATTACAATGTGAATTTATTTATCCTATATCCACATCAGAAATTTGATTTAATTTCTGATGGGTAGTTAGTTAGACATCATTTCTTTGCTGGCAACATGGAAAAAGTGTTTGATAAATGCTGCAAGACAACCTCAAAGAAAGGAATCAAAAAATTAGACTTTCACTAGAAATGTGTAGTGGTTCTTATTTTCTTGCCTTAGATATTAACATTAATGAAATGATAACTTATTGTGACAAACTTTAATCACCATTGGAAATGATATTTTTCTTCTGTTTAGTTTATTTTCTTGCTTACACATTTGTATATGAATTCTTAACTTATGTCCTTTAAATATTTTCTTTCGTGGTATTTTATTTCCTTGTGAATCATAGCAATTATTTATAATTTAAGGATTCACAATTACTAGTCATTTATCTGGCACGTTTCTTTAGCTTATTGTTCACTCATGTATTCAATAGCTGTTATTTTGGGCGCAGTGATAATATGGACAATACAATGGTGCACAAGCTAGAGGTCACTGCCCTTACAGAGACCACAGCTTGGCAAAGAAGAAAATCAAGCAAATGTAACTGAGTATTATAAGCATAGGAATAGGAGAAATGCAATGACTGTGTGAAGGAGGAATCAGAGGCAGAGAACAGAGCATGCAAAGGCTCTGAGGGAGGAAGGACCTTGACATGTTTGAGAAACCCAGAAAAACTCAAGGTGGCTGGAGAATCAAGTGTAAGTTGAATGAGAAATGAAAAGGTAGGAAGGGGCCAAATCATGTACAGACCAGTTAGTCACTCGAGAAGATCTGGACTTCATCCTAAGAGCCAAGAGAAGAAAAACGAAGCAAAGAAGAAAAAGGCAAAAAATGCAGAAGTAGGTATGGTATTTTATATGGCTTACCTATTACAGATAATGCATCAGCAAAAATCACAACTGTAGGTAGGAAAAACATTTAAAGGCTGTTGAAGGGATATAGATCACTTGGGCAGGGGAGTGGCAGCAGGGAAAAGGGAAAGCAGATAACTTCAAAGGATATTTACACATTAGCATGCATAAAGTTTAATGTATTTTTTTTTGATTGGGGAGGCAAAAGAGAGGAGTAAAGAATTCCCTTAGGGGGTGCCTGGATGGTTCCTGTCAGTTCAACATCCCACTCTTGACTTTGGCCTAGGTCGTGATCTAGAGTTGTAAGATTGAGCCCCATGTCTAGCTCTGCACCAGGCATGGAGCCTGCTTAGGATTCTCTCTCTCCCTCTCTGCCCCCACCACTCTATCTCTCTTTCCCCCCAAAATAATAATAATAATAATAATAATAATAATAACAACAACAACAACAACAATAATTCCCTCAGTCTTCTGGTTTGTTTAAACTATGCTATTGAAAGGAGGGTCTTCAGGGCACCTGGATGGCTCAGTCATTAGGCCTTCCACTCAGCTCATAATTCTAGGGTCCTGGGATTAAGCCCTGCTCAGGCTCCCTGCTTGGCGGAAAGCCTGCTTCTCCCTGTCCCACTCGCCCTGCTTGTGTTCCCTCTCTCACTGTGTCTCTAACAAATAAATTAAATCTCTAGAAGGAAGGAAGGAAGGAAGGAAGGAAGGAAGGAAGGAAGGAAGGAAGGAAGGAAGGAAGGAAGGAAAGAGAAGAAAGAAAGAAAGAAAGAAAGAAAGAAAGAAAGAAAGAAAGAAAGAAAGAAAGAAAGAAAGAAAGGTCTTCTGAAGAGAAGCAACTTTGAGGGAGGGAGAGGGGAGTTTCGTGTTTGTTGAATGTGAGTTGTGCATTAGTTAAAGCATTTTTTTACTGCAATTTTAGCGTAAAATTGGGATTTCATTATAAACACGTAATTCACAGTGGGCAGGCAAGAACCTAGGTGCTTACTCAGTTAAGAAGGGTTGAACCCTGTTTACAACATGATGAACTATGCGTGTAGGTTTGTGTGAATGACAGAGTGGCATAATGGGACTTTGTAAAATTTGAATGTGTGATTATGGATTTCATATGAGCTAACATTCAGACACAACTGTTAATATTGTCAAATGTTACATTTCGTTAATCTTGTCATTAATATTGTTTGTATATAAACAGAATTCTTAATTGTGTTTTATTTTAAAATTTTATTTATTTTTTAATTTAATTTTAAGGTTGGTTTTATTTAGAATCATTTTAGATTTAGAGAAAAGTTGAAAAGATAATACAGAGTTCCCTTGTACCCCACAACTCTGAGTTCCATATTGTTAACATCTTATATTACTATGGTGTACTTGTCACAGTTCATGAACCAAGATTAACATTATCAAATAAATCATACACTTATCCAGATTTTCTTTGTTTTTGTCTAATGTCCTTTCACTGTCTTAGGATCTCATCTGGGATGTCACATTACAGTTAGTTGTCATGTCTCCTTATACTCTCTACACTATGACAGCTTCTCAGACTTTCCTTATTTTTTGACAACCTTGACAGTTTTCAGGAGTATTGATCAAGAATTTTATAGGTTTCTCCTTAATTATGTTTTTTTTCCAATATTTTTCTCATTCCCAGCCTGGAATTGTGGAGATCTGAGAAAAAAAAACAATAAAATAAAGTGCCATATCCAATGCACCATGTTACGAGTACATACTATCAACATGACTTATTGCTGCTGATGATTACTGATTACCTTGATCATCTGGCTGAGGGAGCATTGTCATTCTTTCTCCACTGTGACGTCACATTGTTCCCCATTCTACCGGTCCCCTCCCTCTTCCACATTCTAATCTTTGGAAGGGTCTATGCACAGACAATGCTTAATGGCTGGGACTTATTATCCATTTCCTGGGAGGGAGAGTGTCTATATCAATTTTTTAGTTCTTATGGGGGAGATTTGTCTATTCTTCCCCATTTACTTATTTATTTATTCAATTATTTATTTCACAGTTCATAAATATTAATTTATATTTTATTATATACTGAAACTACATTATTCTTTTTTTTTACTCAAATTGTCCCTTCTTTGGCTATTGGGAGCTCCTTCATTTGGTTCCCTATGTTCTTTTGACATACTCCCCTCAGTGCAAGTTTGGGTTGTTTATTTGCCCGAGAACTTCCTTACTTTCTAGTAGTATAAGATGCGGTAAACTCATCTTATCTATTTCCTGACCCAGTCCAGGCTTATCTTGTTTATTCATAAAGGGACTGATGTCTTGATTTGCACAATGGTAATAGAGGGCTCTCTAGAGGGCTCTCTAAGGGTTTTGCCCTCTTAGATGAGTACCCAACTTCAACCAATAAAAGTTTTTTTTTTTTTTTTAACTGAAGTATAGTTGACATGCAATGCTGTATGATCACAAGGTTTAGGTTGTAAAGGATAAAGGAATTGGAGATCAAAAAATTATTTGTAAAGAGATTATTACAGAAGCATGGTTAGACATTATCTCCAAATGACAGCAGTTGAAGACTTGCTTTTTTATTATCTTAAGCCATGGGAAATATATTTCAGTGGGATCACTTGGAAAGCAGAAATGTGTCTTGCTTATGATTGAGGAACCTAACAAATGAGAGCCTGGAAGGCTGTCTCCTTTAATAGTGGAGGGAAGAAAAGTGGTTGCATTGGGAAAAGTCTGTCCCCTCAAAGAATGTCGGAAAGCTCAGGCTCACAATCCAAGTGCCTGTTAATAATATCTAAGAACAGCCCTTGAATATCTTCCATAAGATGGAAGATTGAAAATTACCTTATTTTGAAGCTTGTTTCCTATGTGTATCACATATTGTGTGCATAAACATTTGCTTCTTTTGAAAATAAAACTGTAAGTGTTTACATTTTAACACCTGAATAAACACTATTCTAAGCAATAGGCCAAATGTGTTCCCATGAAAGCTGTCCAATTTTGCTGCCGAATCTGTAAGGCAGGGAAACCTGTAGATTACATCATTGGGAAAGAAAAATACTCAGAGATTTTATTCTGTAGGCTCCAGCTCAGTACAAATAATGTTGTCTTAATTCAGCCTGGAAAGCTGTTAGCCTCACAGAAACTGGAGAATTTTATATGGCATTCTCTAAAAATCCAAATTTTACTCCATCTTGTTTCCTAAGCCATCAAAAGTTTGCTTCTTTCCCAAACTTCCCCCTGCCCTACCCCAAGTGCATGCTGTAAGCTTAGTGAGAGTTCTCAGAAAATTTGCAACCCCTCTCTTGTTCGCTTCTGGCTGGAGCCAGATGTTGCTTTCTACATATCCTGTGAAAGTAATAAAATCATATTTATTAAATCAAAGTGTGTACCTGTATGTCATAATCATGGCTGTGCCAAACATCTCGCTTCTGCATCAGAGGAAGTCTTTTAGGATAAACCACTTCTTGACCTTCTACTCCAAGGACTGCCTTTCCTAAAAGGAAACATTTAAGGGGGGAATCCATCTGGCATTAACATTCACACACAGTAACCGGATAAGAACTATTCTCAGAGAGTTCACTTGCTCCCAATTAGCAGCCAAGGAATATTGCTATGAAGTAGCACCTCCACGTAACAGGTAAGGAAACGGAGACTGATATTTCCCAATTAGGAAAATGTCGGCAAAATTGGAAAACAAGCCAAAAAATTCGGTCGTTTAGCTCCTTCCGTCTTTCCCCTTTGTTCTGCTGTTACCACTTTCATCATCTTAATCTCCCCATACCTGTCTCTGGATTCTGTCAAAGCCCACACTGGAAGGGATTATTTCAGTGTAAATTACTGATTTCATCTCCCAGGTAGGTTTGTTTTTGAAATCTTAACTCCCCTCGCTAAATATAAGGCTCTCCTTTGTTAAAAGGATTTAGGTCCTCTTGGATCAGTGCTAGATAGTCTTCACAAGTGGTGGTCAGCTGGGGGTGAGCCCTGATTGCTTCACTGAAGAGTGATATAGAGGAAAGACAATAGGATTTTAGAATCTGATATTATTTGAGTCAAAGTTTTACCAGTTTATTAGCAGTATTGTCATAAATAGTATATCTATTCTCTCTGATCTGTAGATATTATTCTCAATTGCTTTATCTATAAAGTAGACATAATAACTTAAGGTTGTAAACATGTACACAGTGGCTAATGGCTAGCATAGTGTCTCTACTCTGCAGATATTCAGAAATGTCCATTCCTCCCTCCTTCTCACTGTAAATCAGAGGAAGACCACTAAGGTATCTCATAGAATCATAGAATCTCAATACTAGTCTAAGTCCTACTAGTCTAAGTGCTATATCCTCAGCAAAATCATCAATGAGTTTTAATTTTTTTTATCATTTATTATTTAAACTCTGTGACCAAAGAGGCATTACCTCATAGCCTGGTAAGAAAACCCTGATAAAAAGATTAAGACATACCTTTAATCTGAGAAATGAGTATGATCATGGAAAGCAAACTCCTGGGAAGCATTCTGAATGATTCTGGTGGATGAAGGGGCACAGGTGCTTGAGAAAAGATGTGTGTGGCTGGCTGGCCTTGCTTCTACATCAGAGTCGGAGAACCCAAAAGAGAGATGGGCAGTTCTGACCCAGTACAAGGAAGTATTCCTTGCTAGTGTCGCCTCACTTTTGAGGCGCTTGAGGCTAAAACCTGGAGGGTGAACATCATGTGCTAATTAAAGGCACCACAGATGTGCTCTGGTGGATGTGGGCTGGGCAGCGATCCTTACCTCGTGCTGATATAAATATAATTCTAGATGTACTAAAAATTCAAAAGTGAAAAAATCATGTATGTCTTAGAAAAAGTATTGAAGAATGTTTACAGAAACTTTGGTTGAAGAAAGTGTATGTGAAGAATGCCATGTAGAAACTTTATAGAAACTATAAAGGAAATTTTGGTAAAAACTAGATAGAAATACTGAGAACTTATTTTTTTTCTAGCTAAATAAAAGCTCATGCCATGTGGGGCATGGGTATAATGGCCTTTTTTTTTTTTATTGTTACTTAAATTTTTTTCCCCAGTGTTCCAAGATTCATTCCCCATTCCCCACACCCAGTGCTCCACGCAATAGGTGCCCCCAGTACCCACCACCAGGCTCTCCCATCCCTCCACCCCCCTCCCTCCAAGTCCGTCAGTTTGTTTCTGTGTCCAAAGTCTCTGTTGTTTCATTTTTCTCCCTGGATTACCCTACTTCCCATTTACTTTCCTTCTCCCACTGTCCTCCAGGTTACCCCTCATGCACCGCAAGTAAGTGAAACCATGTGATACTTGACTTTCTCTTCTTGGCTTATTTCACTCAGCATAATCTCTTCCAGTCCAGTCCATGTTGCTACAAAAGTTGGATATTCATCCTTTCTGAT
>PITA01006347.1:0-100985 GCA_004023965.1 Spilogale gracilis
TCCATAATAAGTCCAGTTAATATGCATCACCATGCATAGTTACAAACTATTTTTTCCTTGTGATGAGAACTTTCAAGATCTACTCTCCTAGTCACTTTCAATTACACAACACAGTCTTATTAATTATAATCACCATGTTGTACATTAGATTCTCACGATTTATTTATTTTATAACTGGAAATTTTACACTTTGACCTCTTTCACCCATCTGCCACCCCTGTACACTTTGGGCAATCACCCCACTTTATTCTGTATATTTATGAGCTCAGTTTTTTTCTTTCTTTTTTTTTTTTTAGATTCCATATGTAAGTGAGAGCATACATTATTTTTTAAACTTTTTATTTAAATTTAAATTCCAGTTAGTTAACATTCAGTAATATTAATTTCAGATGTACAATATAATGTTTCAACACTTCCACACATTAACAGGGCTCATCACAGCAAATATACTCCTTAATCCCCATCACCTAGTTTACCCATCCCCCTTCCCCCACCATTACAACTGTCAGTTCTCTATAGTCAAGAGTCTGTTTCCTGGTTTACCTTCCTCTTTTTTTTTTTCCTTTTGTTTGTTTTATTTCTTAAATTCCACATACAAATGAAATCATATGATATATTTCTTTCTCTGATTGACTTATTTTGCTTAACATAACACTCTCTAGCTCCACCCATGTCACTGCATATGGCAAGATTTTATTCTTTTTTATGACTGAGTAATGTTCTATGATCTATATCAGGGTATATATCTATCCCTTTGAATTCCTGTTTTTGTAGTTTGGGAGTAAATATCTAGTAGAGCAAGTACTGAATCATAGAATACTTCTATTTCTAAATTTTTGAGGAAACTCCAAATTATTTTCCAGAATATATGATATTTACCTTCTGTTTCTGTTTTAAATGTGGAATATATCCTTTCTGAACATCCACTTTCCTCCCTCTGTCAGGATTCTCTGCCTTCCACCCTATGCTCTAATTACATGGCTCTCCAGGATCTGTCTTTCAAGCCGGCACTCTCTATGTTACACACTTTTGCTGGCAAAAATACTTTCTGAAATTGTCTCCTTGTGGATTTTTACTATACAATATCAAAATATTTTTTGATTCCCAATGTTCTTGTCCTGTGTATTTTTTTCTGTTTATTTGAATTTCTTTCAGTGTTAGGCATTACATTCTGGAAGAATTTGCATGCTGTGTATTTCTGACATTCTCATAAGTTTAAATTGTCAAAATTTTGCTTTATTTTCTCACAAAACATGCTCTTTTTTTTCCCCCTTTTTCAGTTTAGGCAGCACTTGAAGCTTATTAGAAATTTATTAAGTCTCCACTCAGAATTTGATTTGCTTTGTGTGTGTGTGTGTGTTTCTGTTTTGTTTATGGTTCCCCAGAGTATAGAGTACACTAGTAATTTCCTTTTACTCCTGATATTAGATTTATTAAGAGTGTCTATTTTATAATGCCAGGGTATTGTGCTTACTACTACCATGTGTGCTATCAAAGAAATTCAGGGAATTCAGGGATGACATATTTGATTAGAACTATGGTCCTTACAAACTTAATTTTATGCCTTTAAAGTTGTAACACAGGTAGCATGGAGTTCCGGCCTTGAGATCAGAACAGATTTAAAATGCACTTGATAAACCCATTTGTTCCTTAAGTGAAAAGTGATGCTACATAAACACCATTAATTTCAGTAGGTAAAGACTCAGTATTTTTCCTCTGGTTAAAAATAAAAAAAATGCCTCATATTTGCTAAAATTTGTGAGGGATAAAGAAGTAAGTAATATTGTATTTTATCAGAGTAAAGCATTATTTTACAAATTTTGTGAATTTGTATTTCTGTGAATTCTGTGACATTCTGTAAAATATCCATTTAGTGGATACCACTGAAAATTTAAACTATTTCCTCAAATTTAAGGATTAGACAAGGTGTCTTCTATCACTGGTTATATTCCGTGTTATATGCTGGAGGTACTAACCAGCACTAAAAGAATTAAGAACTCTACAAATGGAAAGAAAGAAAGAAAAAAACATTGCTTTTCATTGAGGATATTGATGCATATACAGAAAATTTAAAAAATCTAGACAATGTGAGCTAATAAATGTATTTAGCAAGTGTGTTGGACTAAAACCAATATACATATATTCACAATTTTCCTTTATATTAGTTGTCAAAATTAGACATGTAATGTTATTTAAAAATTTTTATTTTTAAGAGTAATAAAAAGCTATAATGTATATTAGAAAATGTTTACAGTAAATTAACAATACACCCTTGGGGAAGCCCATTACTTCTTGCTTAAGAAAAAAAAAAATTAAGCATCTGAAAGTATATACCCTATAGAAAAAGAGGAAGATTAAATGTCATAAAAATATCATTTCTTTCTATATTGATCTATAAATATAATGCAATTACAGTTTTTTCATGGGTTTTTTTGCAATTACAGTTTTATAAAAATTGATTTTTCTATTGATTTGTCAACTTATTCTTGAATTGGCAAAAGGATTAATAGGATCTAGGACAATATTGAGAACAAATTAGGGAAGACTAACATGCCATACCAGATATTTAGGTTTATAGAACTATAGAACATAAAATTGTGATATTCATGTACCTTGACCAGAGTGTTGGAATTTACAGTAGTCTTGTAATCCTGGTAAACAACCATAGTTAAAGAAACTCCTTCACCATTTTGTGTTCTAGAAAACAGCTTTCTGGGAAGAAAAAAAGCCTCCCCTGTATGAATTACATCAGACTCAGGGATTTACACAACTTTACACAACTGATCAGATACAGAACCTCTAAATTTGGGGCAGTGTAAATGATTGACTGAACTGTATCACCTCCACTAATCAGTTAGAACTAAATATTTAGTATCAAACTTTGGTTAGTTGCTCTGTTTCCTCCTAGACTTTCAGCCTGAACCAGTGAATAACTTCTTACTAACAGTTCCTTCTAAGAATGAATGACATATTTCCAGAATAATGTGACAATTTAATAATGAGTAACAAATTACCGTATAACAGCTTACGATTGTACACATTTATTTTTCAATGGAAATATGTGAGGAGGTTTTCTCTGCCTGTTCTTCTGGGATTGCCTGAGATTTATTCTAAACTGGGTGGAGGTTGGCTACAATTATCTCCTATTAGCTACTTAGGAAGATTCTCATCATATTGAATAGAACAGCTGAAGTGCAAGAAACAAAGCAAAACAATGTAAAATATTTAAAGCCTCTGCTTAACATAGGTTTGCTAAGTCACATTGTCCAAAGCAAGTCACATACCTGAGCCCAAAATAATGGCTTTAGAGAATGTTACTCCTTGTACTCTAAAAAGGGGTTCAGCAAACTGATACATATATCAATAAATCCATACATCAGTGGATTTATTGTTCTCCAACAGAATCAGAGGAAAGAATAAGACCAATAATGCAGTCTACCACAATTAAGTACATAATATTTTGACTTCTTAGGTAAGAGACAAGAAGATGAGAATGTTCCCAATTTGTTTTTTTATGCAAGATAGGACATAAGATTTGCTATGTTCAGTAGAAATAGTGAGGTAAATTATCTGATGAAAATGGTGAAAGTTTTAAAAATACATGAGGATGTGCACACAAAGAATGATTCCCAAGCAGTTTTGAGGAGCTGATAGTGGTTGAACATCACACATTTAGTAGTACCATCAAGGTTTGGGCTATGGGTGTAAGAGTGGTTGCTGAAAGAGAATACAGGTAATGGTGATTCGTTTGAGCACAAAATATTTCAAAATTATGGTTTTGAAAGTAGTGTGTATGTAGCAAAATTCTGTTAGTATATTAATGACTAAATAGGTTATAGCCCACCTGTAAATGTTATTCTACTGAGAAATGATAATATCAGTGGATAAAAGAAAGCTCAAAAACTTCAAAATAATGGGTGAAATTTAATTAAATTGTCTTCTGTAAAGAAGGAAAATAGTTGAATATTTTCTACTTCATATGGCTCAAACTACTAGGTGACTTTTACCAGACAGTGGGAAGTAATGGCTTGGAGTTAAGAGAATGCATTATTCATCTACCTACACTCTTCCTTTCTGATCATGTGAAGTTTGTGGGAAGTGGTGGAGAATGAGAAATTTCCACGAAAGACAACTGGGGAGAGAAAGATTCTTTGGAGAATTAAAGACCTCAAATAAGGAAGCTGACAGATTCATCACTGGGCAGGGACAGCCAGTTTCATAAGTGGTTTTTAATTTTCTACCTAATAAAATCTGAAGTTCTTGGTCTGATATGTGACTCTCTTCAAAAATGGTATGTCCATAAGTTGCACGTCAGGTCTCATCTTACTGCTTTAAGTGATTTGAAAACTGCACTGTTAGGTCTTAGGAGTGGGACTCTTACTGATTGTCTCTTTACCTACTCTAGGACTTATATTAACCATTTGTTACATGTGTATTGAAAGAAGCAATTACTTTATAAGTATTTAATAGCATACATTCATGACCATAACTCACTAGTAGTGAACATATTTAGCAACATAACATAAGATAACTATTTTATGAGCATTATTCCAGAAGAGGTACTTTTATTGTAGTTCTTTCGAGGGTTCTTTGATTGAGAATTATTTGAAGGAAACACTTCTGTATGGCTATCAAAGTGGGAGAATAGGCCTTGAGAAGAAACTTGTAGTTTCTGTTGTCTTATTTTCCACTTGAAATGATATATACAGATACTATCTTGTGCATTTCTGAAAGCTGTATCTCCTACTAATTACTATATAGAATACACATTCTTAATACTCCTTACTAAATATGTGTAGATGGGGAAATATAATTTCCTTCAAAGTAGAGAGGCCCAGAGAGACAGACTGACAGGAGAAACACACACATAAATTTATTAACATGTATACCTCATTCATAAGTAGAAAACACCAAGGGAAAATGAGTAACTCAAAGTGATGGCTTAGAACACTGGTTATATAGCATCTCCAACAACAACAACAAAAAAAAACAATGCATTTTTGGAGAAATGACTTAAGAAAGAAAAGTAGTCTTAAGTTTCCAAGGGCAGGAACCTATGGGAAGATAAACATGTGGGGAGAAACTAATGTTAGATAAAAGCTAACTAGTAAAGTTTGTAATTCAGATTCCTTTGGTGTCTTCTCCAGGCTGATCATATCTACAGTTGGCTCAAGAGATTAAATTTTGTCTTTCCTGGTGGAGAAGGGAGGCAGGGCACCTTTGTAAATGTATGCCCTGCTTTTAGGCAAATATCAGAGGGCAAGGACTTTTCTTTTACTGTTTTCTCTTTAGTTGCCTTCAGCTCAAAATAATCTTTATGCTAAAGTGGTATATTTTGGGATGGCATATTCTAATACCCTTCTTGTTGGAACATGAATTTCATGAAGAAAATAGAAAATAAAACACTTAAAATACTATGTTGTTTAAACACCCTGGAATACCTTACCTATTAAGATTTAAAAGCATTCCACTATGATGTATTATTATTTTTTATATTTGAAAATTGACTATAATTTAGTGTAATAATTAGGAAAATATAATTTAAAGAAATATAAACATAAATTCTTCTGAATTTGTTAATGTATAATGAAATATTAATGAGTTCAAACCAGATTATGAACCAAAAAAGATATCTACTTGAAATGTTTTTAACATTCTGTGACTTTTAGTACATATCAGTTCATTCAAAGGCATTATATATGTACATTTAAAAAGCATTTGTAATAAATCAAAAGTTATTTTAATTTTTTAAATGAACATTTATAAAGTAGACTTTGATGCTTCATGTGAAATAATCCCAAATATAAAGCAATTGCATGGTTTACAAATATATTTGAATGCTAATTTATTATTTCTAATACTTTTAGCTGTTTTAAAGTTTTGTAGTATCTTTTATCTTCTAAATATATTTGATTGATATCTTTAAAACATCAAAGATGATATTTTGTTGATATTTGTAGAGCATCTCAAATTGTAGTGTGATATTTAATCATGGATTTAGACTGATTCTTGACATATTTATTTCTCTAATCAGCTTAAATTTTATCTGATTTTCTAGAATAAAGCCATTTAGCTACAAAAGATTTAAGCAGTTTGAAGATTATCAGATGGTATATGTTCTTTTAGTAGTATAGTTTAATATGTTCCTATTGTGGGGGGAAAAATCCTTGAGATGCAGCAAGCCATCAAACAAAATGCATGACATGCCTCAAAGGACTTATGACTCACTTATTTTGTTGCATTGGTTTGTATTCATTTTTATGTTTTTATTATACTTCTTAGCATAAGATTAATTTTAGGATGGAAGAGATTAAAATTATTTTGAATCATAATCTTAACAGTTTCATGTTTTATGAGCATCATTTAAAATTAATATGTCATATTATTCCCAAAATTTAGATAATGAATAAAGCATTTAAAGAATAGAAGTAAGAGATTGAGATATTTGAGAGGAACTTTTCATACAAATCACTGTGAGAACAACCTGTATTTATACGGGGAGATCATATTCTTTTTTTTTTTTTTTAAGATTTTATTTATTTGACAGAGAGAAACACAGCCAGAGAGGGAACACAAGCAAGAGGAGCGAGAGAGGGAGAAGCAGGCTTCCCGCGGAGCAGGAAGCCGGATGTGGGACTTGATTCCAGGTCTCCGGGATCATGACCTGAGCCGAAGGCAGTCACTTAACCAACTGAGCCACCCAGGCGCCCCGGGAGATCATATTCTTTAAAAACTTGTAAAAAAATTTAAGAGAATTATGTCCTTTTTCATACTGAAACTTTTAACACTTTCTAAAAATTAGAATTTTATGTGATGAAGCAGAGAAATGGATATCAAAGATGAGATTGTGCATGCGTAGGTTTTTTTCTGGTGGATCTTGATTCACATTATTTTTCTTCAAACTCATTGTGGAGAGTGGATATAAAAAAGACAGCAACATGAAAAGAAAGCCAGCTTTGTAAATTCAAGCTTAAGAAAATAAAATGTAAAATTATAATGTACAAAATTAATTCTATCTCCCAAAACATACACTTTCTATGTTTTTGTTGTTTTGTTTTGTTTTTATTTTTGTTTTTGTTTTTAGAATTTGAAAGTTTATGAGTTAAGACCCTTCACATTATGCTTCAGGGACACAACAAAAGTCTGCTTTTTTATCCTGCCACCTGTCATTTGAAGGCTGCTCCAATCCATCTTTAACATGAGAAAGTGAGTGTAGTGAAGCATAGACTGTGTTTCTTTCATCTTGAAAATGGTTTTTCTTTAAAATTGCTGTTCTTTAAGAAGGATTCCATCTATAATGTAGCAGATTCTGCCAAAATTCTGCCCATATGCCCTCAGAACCATTCACCCTACAGGTTCATGCCTGCCTCGTTTATAATGGCCACTCCTGTCCTTCCTCAGAAGAACCAACTTCACCTGATTGATGTGTCTGGAAATTAATATACACTCCAAGGCATTCCATAACTAATGACTAATGGCTATAGAAGTATGAGTATTCCAATGCCCTTGCTTACATTTCATTGTGCCAAATGAGTCACATGGATACATTCAACTTCAAATGCAGTGAAAAGGCAATGACATGGTAGAACAGATGTTAAATACTTGTCAAAGAACATGCATCTACCATTAAATATAAAACTGTAGAAATAAATGAAAGAATAAACATAGTGATATAAGTGATCCTTGCAGAAGGTTAAAAAAGAAGATAAACAGGTAGTTCACATATCATAAAAATAGCTTCAAAAAATTAAACACTTTATTTTTATCTTTTTAGATTTATTTATTTGAGAGAGCTAGAGAGAACACAAGAGTGGTGATAGGGAGACGAGAAAATAGATTCCGTGCTGGGCAGGGAGTTCAGGTGGACCTTGATCCTGGGACTCTGGAATCATGACCCAGTCCAAAGGCAGATGCTTAACTGGCTGAACCACCCAGGCAGCCAAGAGGGAAAACTTCAAAATAATAAAATTCTGTCTTAAACACACAATTGGATTGAGCTTCTAGTTTTTGGTCTTTGGGCTTTACAATTTATTAATACAATTGTTATGTGAAAATAGTTTCAGCAAAGTTAAACACTGATACACAGCTAAGATATCATTTGGACATATGTTCTCCTTTGCTCAGGAAAAGAAGGGGAATTTTGGGTTCATTTTTGATACTAAAAGGTGTAAGCCATGGAATCTGTTGTTCTTTAATGTAGACTGTTGAACTCTCCCAAATAACATTGTCTCTGAGACACAATGGCAGATGCTTGCTACCTCTTACATCTACAACATCATCTGATTCATCAGTTCCTGTGGCTTCAGAGGGTAGCATCATCCAATCAAGACACAATGAAGCCAGATGTATTTTGATTTCTAAATAGACTGCATAGTTAGGTGTGGCATGAATTATTGCAAGAACTATCCTCTCCCACAAGAGTAAGGAAATTAATCTCAATATTTTAGTGAATCTCATTCTTACATTTCCAGTATTTTTAGCATTAATAGAAAAATGTATTGAATTAGTTTTAAACATGTTTAGTTGTCTTTTTAACACTTAATTTAAGAAAATTAAGTTTAAGTAACACCTTTTATGCAGGCAAAATAAAATTTCTCCAATGAATACATAAAAATAATTTTCAATACTTTAAACCAAACTAGAGATTTATAAATATTTTATCTTGATTTTAATCTTCCTTGTTGAAAAATATGTAAAAAATGGTTCAACATAAAAAAAGTTTAGTTTTTAAAAGTTTTTTTCTTAGAGTTCCTGAATGAAAACTATAAAAGAATGCAGAGCTGAAACATATTTGAATGTTTGAAATATTTTTTAAATAAAGTACTGAATATACTTAGAGATCTCAAAATATTTCACCGTGAGTATAATTTTTTGTCTAAAAACACTAAATAAAGTTTCTCTCCTTTAAAAATATATGTGGTTTGGAAATATCCTCTTAGGCTTGGCAGGGGTAAATTATGTTATTTTCCCAAAAAGTAAACTTTTCTTGGATGTCACAGCTTAGAATTTTGAGCACAGTTGTTCATGCTGGGTTTTCTAAGCTGAAAGATGTCACTGCCGGGTCTTAAACACATGGGGCAGAGTGCCAGTGAGAACAACTTGCCCAGTATCTGTCAAGCCAGGCTGAGCATGGGGCAGTGCCCAGAATCCATGAAGAATACTCTGAAGGTCAGGACATAGCTAACTGAAAAGAGCTCAAAATGAACTTTTAAAGAGTACAAAGTGCCTTTATAGCTTTTGATATGCAGAAAAAGAATCAGGATTTCTTGGTTATCACAGATTAAAATGAACATTGATGGCTTGGTTGGAAACCAGACCCTTAGATAGTATTATGGTTCAATAATAATTCTACTTATAATTAAAGAGGTGGTCTGATCAATTGCTCCTTCAGAATGACTGGAAAATTTTTCAGGTATTTAAAACCTAGAAAATATTTTTAGTTAAAAATGCACAGTAGGGGCGCCTGGGTGGCTCAGTTGGTTAGGTGACTGCTTTCAGCTCAGGTCATGATCCAGGAGTCCCAGGATCCAACCTGGCATGCGGGTCCCTACTTGGTGGGAAGCCTGCTTCTCCCTCTCTCACTCCCCCTGCTTGTTTTCCCTCTCTAGGGAAATAAATAAATGTTTCTCTCTGTGAAATAAATAAATAAAATCTTTTAAAAAATGCATAGTAAATGAATCTTAACATATTGACTACTTGAAAGATTAATTATTTATCTAGCATTACAATCAATAGAGAACAAGTACACTGATTCAAAATAAGACTTTGTCATTATATAGAAAAAGGAAATTTAATTCTCAGTCTTTAGAAGTGGCAGTGATGTAGTCATCACAATTTTTTTCCCTTGCAACATAACAAGGAATAGATGACATATTTTTAAGCTACAGATTTAAATTGAAAGTAATCGACAGGATCAAAGTGTTCCATTCTGTGTAGGTGTTTCTTGACTGGATACTAGCAAACAAGACAAGGCAACAGCTAAAAATATATATATACACACACATACATACATACATACAGGGTAGAGTGAGGGGAAAGTAAGTAAGAAAAATCTCAAATAAATATATCAACTGAAAACACTGAAAAGATATCTTCATATGACACAAGTCGGGATTTTTTTCCTGATTCTTAATTTTCAATTGTTTTAAGTAATAAATTCTTTATAATAGATCAAGGACTTGGAACCATTTTTATGATATTCCCGCTTTTACATATCCTCTAACTACTATTACATTTTTAATGCCAATCTAGCATTTGATTTATTCTCATTTCCCATGGGGACCAAGTTGTAATAAAATGTAATCCACTTGGTTTGCTAACATGTTTGACCTAGAGCATAAACCATCTATATTACACATTTGGGGAAATGTACTGAATAGCTATAAAATCAAAATGACGAAATTGAGAGATTGTATCCTTTAGTATAAAAAAAGCACATATGTGCTTTACATATTTTCTTATATGAAATTTCTATCAGTTATTAAAAAGTAACCTTATCATGAGAGAAATAGAAATTAAGAATTAATATCTAGTTGAAAAAGTGTTAAGTGATGGTTTTAGTTAAACACATTAAAAATGTTAGCAGATATATCATAACTATTTTTTTCACTAAGAAAGGTATGCTCATGTCTAGAGAAGGTGTGAAACTATAACTCTGTTCTTGGAGAAGTCTTTAGGTAATTTCTCTGAAGCTTCTTGTTAATAATAATATATAATAAATCAGATTTTGTCATATTAGTCAGTAAACAAGATATCATTTTTATTAAGTGGTTAAGAGACTTGCATTTTGTAAATGTGGAGGGCAGCTGGCTTCAAATTTTATTTATTTATTTATTTTTAAAATATTTTATTTATTTATCTACACAGAGAGAGGGGGAAGGAGAAGGAGGGAGAGAGAGAATAAAAGCAGGGGAAGTGGTAGGCCGAGAGCAAGAAGCATGGAGCCTGATATGGCACTCCATCCCTGGACCCTGAGATCAAGACTTGAAAGGCCGACGCTTAACTGATTGAGCCACCCAGATGCCACTTTGTTTAATTTACTTATGTTTTTATTATTTTTAAAAGATTTTATTTATTTATTTTACAAAGAGAGAATGAGAGGCTTCAAATTTTAGACTAAACTTGATAATAAGAACTATAATGCAAATTTTAAGCAGTATATCAGTAGGATTTGTTCTAATAAATGATTTGTATGGGAAAGAACTTTGCCTGAATTAAATATTGCTGCAAGAAGATTTTTTTTTTTTCTGGGGTGCTTGGGTGGCTCAGTTGGTTAAGTGGCTGCCTTCAGCTCAGGTCATGATCTTGGAGTCCGAGGATCGAGCCCCACATCCGGCTCCCTGCTCGGCCTTGAGGCCTGCTTCTCTCTCTCTCACTCCTCCTGCTTGTGTTACTTCTCTATCTGTGTTTCTCATGTCAAATATATAAACAACAACAAAAAAATCGCAAAAAAAAAAGCTTTTTTTCCCATAAACATATTTAAATGGCTTTAAACTCATATTTATTTGTGTCTCATTAGTAATATTTTTGATTTTAAAGGAACAATGTCTGTATTTAGAATTTCACTGAAACAAGATTAATACACTAAAAATACAACTTCACTTTTGTAAGACTCAAAGTAATCAAGTAGAAATAATATAACTGTACTAATTTCTAGATTAAATTAATGTAAGTTTAAAAATACTTTAATCAACTATCCTAATTAACTTGACTGTGTACTCTTTGGTAAATTTATAAGATTTTAAAACTCCATAAAACTCTAAAGAATACTCTTTTTTATTAAAACTCTTAATTCTTCTCAATTATACTTTCAATTATGTTCATAAGACTGAATTTCATAAATTAATAAAGCTTAAGAAAATTTTCAGTAAATCATTGATATATTCCAAGTAAGTAGTTAATTTTAAATTAAAACAAATGCACTGGTTAAGAGTGATAGATTGAGCTTTGGTGGTGTAATGAATATACATATATATTTAAAAAATCATACAAAACTTTTCTTTTTTCCTCCATGTTTATATGCCAGGATCAAAATGTTAGTCTATCTTTTTTTCTTTTTTCTTTTTTTTTTTTAAGATTTTATTTATTTATTTGAGAGAAAGTGAGTAAGAGAGAGCATGAGAGGGGAGAAGGTCACAGGGAGAAGCAGACTCCCCCTGGAGCTGGGAGCTCCATGTGGAATTTGATCCAGAGACTGCAGGATCATGACCTGAGCTGAAGGCAATGCCCTAACCAACTGAGTCACCCAGGCACCCCATGCTCTATCTTTTTCTAACTTTTTCTACTAAAAATATCAAAATATTTGTGAAAGACACCATAATCTAGTTTTAGTCAATTAAATGATGAAACTACTTAAATACTTTAGACCTTCAGTAAAAAATTTTAAACTTAGAAGTTTGAAAATAGGAACATTGCAAACATGAAAATAATCATTTCAAGATTTACTCATCAAAATACTCATTGTGTACATGATTTTTTTGAAGTATTTAAATTTTTTGAATCATTTTATTTTTTTATTTTTTTATTTTTTTAGATTTTATTTATTTGACAGAGGGAAGCACAGCCAGAGAAGAAACACAAGCAGGGGGAGTGAGAGAGGGAGAAGCAGGCCTCCCCCCGAGCAGGGAGCCCGATGTGGGACTAGATCCCGGGTCTCCAGGATCATGACCTGAGCGGAAGGCAGTCGCCCAACCAACTGAGCCACCCAGGCGCCCCTGAATCATTTTAAAATAAAATTTGCATTTATGAACCCTTTCAAAATAGACCAAAATAATCAGCTTCTCCTCTTGTGCATAATTAGGTAATAACTGTATTTTTCTGGATATAAAGGAGGCTATGTACATTATATCACACACTACAATTTCTCCCTTCTGAACAGTACTCTCCTTGCGGGTCTCTGGTAAAGGAGAATATCTGATTTTATTTCATTAGTGTAACAAGGGATTTCCCCATCTCAGATTTTGCTGTTGACTGATATATGAACATCCTCACGTATTATTTTCTCTAATTGCAGATTGCTCTCTTATAAAATAAGAAAGTTTGACTAAATAATCTTCGAGATCTATTTAGGGGTTCATAATATATGTTATTTCCATCCTCTGACATCAAAGCATTTCAGTTTCCATGCTTTTGGTGTCTCACCTTTCTTCCTTCTCATTTAGTCTGTTCCTGTTCTTGTCACTGTCTGGCTCTCGTGCAGTAAGGTGTATGTGTATTATACTGTGAATATGGAGGCCTGTTTTTTGGTTTTTGTTAATCTATATGAGATTACAGTAGACATCTTCTCCGATTTCTATTTTTTACTAATGTCTAATATATCATTTAATTTAATATATTTGTATTAAATAGTGTAAATATGTGGTTCAAAAATCAAATACTATGGTAAATTTATAATAGATAATACGAACCTCATCTTGTCCTTCTCTCAACGCCCTGGTATACATTTTCAACTCTTAACTGTATCTTGTAGAATTTAATTCCTAGGTTAATTAGTTAATTAATTACTTAAATATTAACTGAACAGTAGTCACATCATTATCGAGTCATTTATCATCTCGTTTTCGAAAATATCTGTCAAATTCCTATCCTCAAATATAAGAGTTTGATTTTCTTACAATTGAGCCTTTTTTCCTATTAGAACATATTGTTCATAAGAAACCTCAATTGAGAGGAAGTAATCATTAACAAAAGCGTGTGTAATTAAAGAAAACTGCAAGTCAACATAAGGCCCAATATATCAGTTTCCAGTATAGTATAAAACTCTAATATGGTATTGTACTAACCACTTAACTCTAGTATAGAGTTCAAAGGACAAAGGGATTAAAATTAGCTATAGCTTCAATATGAGCATAAAAAAGATTTTTTTTGATATTGTAATAGCTATTATTTGGCAAGATAAAATATCACCCCAAGAAGAAGAGTAAAAGCCCACTACAGGGTATAAAAGACATGTGTAGTGTTCTATGTAGTGGAATACAAATATAAAAGAATATGGATTTCTGAAAAATAGATATGAATTACAGGAGTAGATAGAAGATTGTGTGTATTTAAGAGATCACTGTTAAACTAAAACTGGGTGCTGACTTTAATCTAATGATAATTTATATTAGACAAAATGTTTGTTTATAAATGTTCTTTTCAAGCTCTGAAATTTGCTTTTTATGCTGTTACTACTACATAAAGTAACTATGATTTTATTTTCATTTTCAATAAGAACCTATAGTCTCAGAAAGTACTTTTGTGAAAACCATCACTGCATGTTTGGGGGACAAATGTTCTCAAAAGGATGAAGTGTTTGGATTAATCAACTCCTATTCCACTTAATATTTGTATGTTACTTTCATTAATTAGGCTATTTCAAAAATCCTTATTATATATATTTTGTCCTTGTAAGAAATATTTTGTCTTTGTAATGTAAATATATTGCATAATACTTATAGTATAATATATAAATATAATATAGAAAATGTGTTACATATATTTTGTCTTTGTAAAGAAATGATAGTTATTGACTGAAATTTTCATGTGAACAGGTCTGTCTTACACTGTGTCTGTTATGTGTGAGCACACATGTAGATATTGCTTCAATCTGTGGCTACTGCAGCATACCACTGAGAATCCGTCCCTTAAATTTATGGTTTTTAAATTTAGTATTTGTAGAACAAAGTTATACATAAAAAGGAAAATAGAATTTTAAATAACATAAAGTTTTGTTTGAAAATTAGTTTGTAGGGGCACCTGGGTGGCTCAGTCAGTAAAGCACCAGAATCTTGGTTTCAGCTCATGTCATGATTTCGGGGCCATGAAACTGAGCTCTGTATCAAGCTCTGTGCTTAACAGAGAGTCTTTCTGAGATTTCTCTCCCTCTCTGTCTGCCCCTACCCTCCACTCACTCTCTTTTTCTCTCTAAAAATAATAAGTAAATCTTTTTTTTTTTTTAAGATTTTATTTATTTACACATAAATTTTATTTATTCCCACAGAGGGAAACACAGCCAGAGAGGGAACGCAAGCAGGGGGAGTGAGAGAGGGAGAAGCAGGCTTCCCGCCGAGCAGGGAGCCCGATGTGGGACTCGATCCCGGGTCTCCAGGATCATGACCTGAGCTGAAGGCAGTCGCTTTAACCAACTGAGCCACCCAGGCGCCCCTAAATCTTTTTTTTTTTTAAGATTTTATTTATTTGACAGAGAGAAACACAGTGAGAGAGGGAACACAAGCAGGGGAAGTGAGAGAGGGAGGAGCAGGCCTCCTGCCAGGCAGGGAGCCTGATGTGGGACTCAGTCCCAGGTCTCCAGGATCATGACCTGAGCCAAAGGCAGTCGCTTAACCAACTGAGCCATCCAGGAGCCCGATAAGTAAATCTTAAAGAAAGAAAAAGAATATTAGTTTGCTAGTAAAGCTGAAAGATACATGCAAATATGACTTCCCTTTTAAATAATCTATAAATAATAATAATACTTGTCTCATGTTCAGCCTATAGTATATTTATATTAAAGCAATCACATACACTTAAACATGAGAAGTCTTTGTTTTTCAGCAGTTGTTTCATAAAAAAGCACCATGTCTGAAATAATACTCATTTCTTTCAAAGTGCCTATTTTCTAATAGTGTGCTGTGACTAAGACTTAGGGTTTGCATGTGAGTATGCTTGGAAAAATACAATAATTCACAAATGGGCACAAATGATAAATGCCCTTTGTATCCACTCTTTGATGTATTTATTTATTCTAAGCCTCCATTATGAACACTTATTATACATGATTTTTCTTTGGTTAAACATTCCGGATAAGTGTTGAAGATACAGAGATGAACAACCACCATGAAAACACTCAGAGGCTATCTTAGAGACTAACACTCGTGTGTTAATGAGGGAAACACGTATGAGATAACATGTAATCCCAGCGATAGAGGTGCTGATCATAAGTGAATGTACATGTGTTATGAAATCACAGCAAAGGAGAAACAACTCTATCATCACTGGCTGTCACTGCTTCTGTCTACAGTTCTCAGAGCCATAGAAAAAGTTAGGAGTCTTCATTCCTAACCACTCACTTCTTAGCTGGCCCATTTCTTTCTGTTGCTTAAAAGCAATTCATAGATGTTCTAAAATTGTGAAATGTAGGTCTATGTTTGTTGTTGTTGTTTGGTTTTTAAAGATTTTATTTATTTGACAGAGAGAGAGAGAGTGCGCATAAGCAGGAGAGCAGGAGAAGAAGAAACAGAATCCTCACTGAACAAGTAGCCCAATGTGGGGCTCTATCCCAGGACTCTGGGATCATGGTTACAGCCGAAGGCAGACGCTTAACCAACTGTGCCACTCAGGTGTTCCTCTGGGTCTATGCTTTTAATAAAATGTTTAAATATGTTTTGTGTTTACACAAAATATGTTTTAAATCATTATAACACAATTTAAGTGTGCATGGTTTAGAAATAAGCTTGGATTTAAGAGTTTATGAAATAGACAAGTATGATAAATCATTAGGTTACTTAATTTAAGTGAATTTAACTTTATGGAATGCAAAATAAGTATTATAAACATGTTGAAGAAAGTGAATTAGAAGGGGATTAATAACAGGGCTTTTAACAATTGTCACTTTCATCTTTATTGCATACAGTGACAAGGATGATACCTTTGTCTTTGACTTACATAGTTGGATGAGGAGAGCTACCTTACTTGGATGCATCACTAGAGAGAAGCACATTTGGGAGTGTGGAATCACAAGTTCAGTTTGCTCATGCAGAACATGAAGGGTTTTGAAGTTCTCAAGAAAGATGTCAAGCAGGCAGTTTTGGACAGTGTTCTGAATCTGAGAAGAAATGATTCCTATCTTTCCTTTATGGTGAATTTTATGGTGAATTTGGTACCCATATACATCTCCTTAAATGATACTTAATCTCCAGTGAACACAATAGCCAAGTCATACTTTTGCCTACAATACAGCTATCCTCATACAATTCAAAGTGAACTAACTCTTTCTCAGAAAAGGTTGCAACAGCATACTTGGGTGGTGTTTACTCTTACTGATATCCTGTAACTTAAATATTTCTTAAATATTATGATATAGAGTCAACATATCTTATGTATCATGTTGGCAGAATTATGACCATATTACTGTCCTTATTTGTGGATTAAATAGAGTTTAAGGGTGTGGATATGGATGCCAGGTGGATAAAGGAGTGAGCTTATGATAATGAATTTTTGCGTGTTAGTTTGGCTAGGGTGTGGTACCTGATATTTGCTCAGGTGGTGTTCTAGGTGTTCTATGAATGTATTTTTTAGATGAGATTAGCATTTAAATAAGTAGACTTTGAGTAAAGAAGATTGGATGGGCCTCATCCAATCAGTCAACGGCCTTAAGAGAAAAAACTGATTCCTCCAAAGAAGAGAGAATTTTGTCAGCAGACTGCCTTTGGACTTGAACTATATCATAAATTCTTTCCTAGGTCTCTAGCCTTCCAGTGTACCCTGAAAATTATGGACTTTCTAACCTCCACAATTCTGTGAGCCAATTCCTTAACATAAGTACTTCCCCTCTCCTCTCTGTCTTATATTTTGTATTTCTCTCTCTCTCTCTCTCTCTCTCTCTCTCTCTCTCTCTCTCTCTCTCTCTTTCTTTCTCTCTCTGTGTGTGTGTGTGTTCATGCATGCGCGGATGTGTGTGGAATCTGTATATATTCATACACATTCTATATCCTATTTGGTCTTTTTCTCTAGAGAACCTCAATCCAATTTTTTACTCATTGATGTGCAATACCACATCCTCCATATATTATGTAGCATATGTGCTTGGAGGAGTATGAACTTTGAGTTCTAGTTCATCCAGCCAGTTTTAACTACTATGGCTTGATAATAACCTCCCCCTTTGTTTTTCCCCAAAAGCGTCATGGTCCTTTTTACTTTTATAATTCCACTGGGATTTATACTATCAGCTTTTCAAATTACGCTAAAATTCCTGGTGAGATTTTCATTAGAATGCCGATGGGTTTTTCACTTGGAGAGGAAACTCTCCCATTTCTTCCATCTGTTAACTTTTCCTCATTGCAGGTCTCCTCAATATGGTTTGTAAGCATTGACTGTGTGCTCATCCTCAGGATAGTTTTCATGATAGTCCCATGTGTCCTGGGCTTGGGAAATATCTATAAAGGGAAGTTTTATGTTTTTCCCAGGATGGGACCCAACGTACTCTCAATTTTCAAAATCATAGATTTTCATACAAATTTCTCAACTTATTTAAAAAATATTATGGTGGTTTGAATTGAATACCCGTATCTGCCTAATGTTTCCAATTTCTTAAGGGTCTTTCTTATTTTACCCTAACCTCTTAAAGAAGTTCAGGAGTTCTTGGTAGTTTCCTAAACTGGTAACCAGAATCATTTCAGATTCCTTTTTACACACTCTCTGTGACTTCTGATTTTTCTGTGGGTAGCTCAGGAACAAGTTTCTTTATATTTGGCTTCTGATTCTTATAATCCTTGGTCTATGTATGTTTAAAAAGCATAGCTACTTACCATTACCTGGTTCCCATAGTAGCCGAATATATTTAGCTTCAGCATCTGCATACTAGACTTCTTTATATTTTCTTTGATTTCACTGATCATTATTACTAAATATATACTTACCATTTTTAGTTTTGATTTCCTAAAATCAAGTTGTTTATTAGATTAATTATCAATTCCAAGGTTTTGGAGCAGTGGCTTGTCAGTGAAATGATCATGTAGACTATGTAAAATGTCTTCATTCTAGTAAAGGAATACTATGTCATATACATAACTTACATTTTCCTCATTTATGAAGCAGATAATGAAATAGAGAAATGAGGAAATAATGAAATGAAATAATGGTATCTTCCAACTATTTTTTATGGCATATACTTATTAAACAGGGAGCATATAGTATCTTATTAGTTTGTCTATGCATGAAGGAGGGGAGAGAGAACAAATTAAAGTTTTAAAAATATTAAGAGTATGGGTATGGGCATTTGGGTGGCTTAGTAAGTTAAGCATCTGCCGAGGATCAAGATCTCAGGGTTCTGGGAAAGAGCCCTACCTCTGGCTCCCTGCTCAGAGAGGAATCTGCTTTTCCTTCTTTCTCCCCCTCTCCCCCTCCTTGCTCATTCTCTCTTTCTGAAATGAATAAACAAAATCTTTTTTAAAAAAAGAATATAGGTAATTTTGCTGATATCTCAGTTATGGTGCTCATTTCCAAAATGTAGTTAAGATGAGACATATGAATCAATTAAGCTCTTCCAAAGCAAACATATAGACACAGACACATATATACACACACATATATAGAGAGGGGGGTAGAGAGAGAGAGACTGTCATCTAAAAGCAGTTCACAAGTTTTCTTTTTCTCCCTTCATACTTAACTGAGAAAATTGATTTGTTATAATGCCAGGAAAACAAAAACAAACACAAAAACTGCTCGGTCAGGTATAATTTTAAAAATATCCAATTTTCTCTTTTATCTTAATCCTCATGGAATAGGTTATTCCATTTTTCAAAAACTCAAAACTGAGGTCTTAGAGTTTTACCTATAAGCATCAGTTCTTTCTGAAAAAATTGAATATTGATAGGCTTCATTACAAATAGATACCAGGATAATTAGATTAGATATGTCCAAAATTTGGACTATTGTGAAGGTAAACTGTGCTTTGTTTTCTTGTCTTTTATTAAAATATCATCCCCATAAATTACCAAGGTGAGTATTTCATGAATCCCAGGATTTCTTTCCTCCTCCCCTTCTGCTCTCTCTTCATCTCTCTGGTTCTTTCTCTCACTTTATTTTTAATATCAGGTAGTATCATATGCATATATATATATATTTATATATGTTTACAGTCTATTCAATATATATTTCTTTTTTAATTTTAATTTTCTAACTTGCTGAGTTTAAATTTTCATCTTTTTTTTGTCCTTTAAACAAAAGCCTTGTAAAACTACTGACTACAATTTTAACTATATCATATAGTTTGGAAATTTAGTGATTTTATGGTTTTTATTTTGCTAATAGTTAATAAAATTTATTTCTTTTTTTAAAAAATATTTAATGTATTTATTTGACGAAGAGAGAGATCACAAATAGATAGAGGGACAGGCAGAGAAAGAGGAGGAAGCAGGCTGCCCACTGAGCAGAGAGCCCGATGTGGGACTCGATCCCAGGACCCTGAGATCATGACCTGAGCTGAAGGCAGAGGCTTAACCCTCTGAGCCACCCAGGCACTTCAATAAAATTTATTTCTTATATTATTCAAAAATTGTCTTTTAAAAATATTTCCACCTGGTTTTGTTGTCATTGTTGTTACTTTTTGTTAGTTATTTTGAATAATGATTTCTTTTATCAAGGAATCCATTTCTTTTTATAATTTCACCTTGAAAAATAACTGTTTTGTGTCTCTGTGCCACTTTTTTAAAAATTAGCTTTTGAAATGTTCCATGAGTTAATAAAATAATAAAATATATTATCTCTTGGTAATGGTCAATTTTCAACATATAGTAATATAATCAGTCCTATGAATAAAATCTTATTATCAACTTTCCTATGTTCCTAAAAATATGGTTCATAGATCTAGGGTGGTTGCAAGAAATGGGCCTTACTGGTACTGTTTCTATTCCTACTGAATTAAAATCCATACATGTGAGTACTCTTTGTTCCTTTTTTTTTTTTTTAGATTTCACATAAGTATAATTATACAATACCCATCATTCTTTGTCTAACTTATTTTACTTAGTCTAGTACCCTCTAGGTCCATCATTGTCATAAATAGCAAGATTTCATTCTTCTTTATGGCTGAGTAATATTCGTGTGTGTGTGTGTGTGTGTGTGTGTGTGTGTGTGTGTGTATGCATTCTCTCTATATATACCATGTCCTTCTATATCTACTATTGTCTATTGGTAGACACTAGGTTATTTCCATATCTTGGCTATTATAATTAATGCTGTAATGAATGTAAAGGTAAGTATAAATTTTTTGAATTACTGTTTTCATTTTCTTTGGACAAATATCTAGAAGCAGAATTGCTGGATAATGTGGTAACTCTATATTTCATTATTTGAGGAACTTCCATACTGTTTTCCGTGGTAACTGCAACATTTTGCATTGCCACCAGCAGTGAATGAGGGTTCTCTATTTTCTTTATTCTCACCAACACTGGTTATTTCTTGTCTTTTTGATAATAGCTATTCTGAAGGTATGAGCTAATTATGGTTCTCATTTCTGTGATGATTAGTGATGTTGAACAAATTTTCATGCATCTATTGGAAATTTGTGTATCTTCTTTGGGGAAATATATATTCATATTCTCTGTCATTTTTCATCTCGTTATTTTTTGATGTTGAGCTCTATGACTTTTTAAAATATGTTTTGGATATTATCCCTTTATTGTTTATATCACCTGTAACTATCTTCTCCCATTCTGTGGCTTGTTTTTTTTTTTTTTTTTCCTTTTTGTTAGTGGATTCCTTTACTGGACAAAAGATTTTTAGTTTGAGTCCCATTTTTTTACTTTTGCCTTTATTGTCCTTGCCTGAGGATATAGATCCAAAAAAAATATTGCTAAAACCAAAGTCCAAGAATTTACTGCCTATGTTTTCTTCTAGGAGTTTTATGGTTTCTGTTCTTACATTTAAGCCTAATTTCATTTTAAGTTTGTTTTTGTATATGGTATAAGAAAATGGTCTAGTTTCATTCTTTTGTATGAAGCTATTCAATTTTCCCAACACCATTTATTGAAGAAATTGTCTTTTTCTCCCTATTGTATATTATTTCCTCCTTTGCCAGAGATTAATTCACCACAAAAGTGCAGGTTTGTTTCTGGACTCTCTATTCTGTTCTATTGATTATGTGTCTGTTTTTGTGCTTGTACCATACTGTTTTGATTACTGTAGCTTTGTAGTATAGTTTGAAATCAGGAAGTGTGCTACCTCAAGCTTTGTTCTTTCTCAAGATTGCTTTTGCTATTTGTGGGGTCTCCTGTGGTTCCATACAAATTTTAGGATTATTTGTTCTAGGTTTTTTTTGTTTTTTTGTGGTTTTTTTGGTATTTTGATAGGGATTGTATTAAATCTGTAGATTGCTTTGGGTGATATGGATATTTAACAATATTAATTTTTCCAGTCCACAAGCATGGCATATCTTTCCATTTGTCTGTGTTGTGTTCAGTTCCATTCATCAATGTCTTCAGAATACATGTCTTTTACCTCCTTGGTTAAATTTATTCCTGGTATTTTCTTCTTTCTGATGCAAATGTAAATGGGATTGTTTACCTAATCTCTTTCTGATAGTTCATTATTAGTGTATAGAAATGCAACAGAATTATGCATATTAATTTTATATCTTGAAACTTTACTGAATTCATTTACTGAAAATTGTGGTTCTTTATATCACCTTTCAATCTGTTATTTAAACCCTAATACTTAAATAAGGCCAAGGCAGCTGTAGTAGGTGTATTAGTTATATTTTATTTAATCTCCACAATAATCTTACTGTGATATTATTATTGAGAATTACAGTGCTGAAGCAATTTATATGTGGTCATAACTTCAGTAAATTGAAGGTTTGATTGAATTTCAGGTCAGGGGACTTGATCTTAACCACTGTGTATAAGGTCCCCTTTGAAAGAGGCATATTAACCATGCCTGTAGTGAAATTACACAGAGAGCTATGAATTGGTCAAGGAGTTCCTAATTACAAAATGGATACAGAAGCTTGTGACTATAAAGTCTTCATTGTTAAGTGTGTGCTTAATTAAAATAACATAATCTCCTTTGCTCCATTTTATACATTTCACACTGTAGAGGGTATTTATATCACAATTTCTGCTATTTTCCCATTTACTTTTGATTTATTTATATTTGCTCAAATTCCATTTGAGGATTTTGATTTCACTCTCTCTCTTAGATTGGCTTCCTTTCCTCTGGTTTGCCAAAAACAAAACAAAACAAAACAACAACAACAACAACAAAAAAAACATACCTTTGTATATTTACATCTAGGGATTAGATTAGCAGAGAAAATTGAACTATCTTAGTTTGATTTGTATGAAATTTTCCACAATTTTGCCTTCAAGGTTCAGATATAATTTGATCATGTCCTCTTGTATCCAAGAGATGATTGCTCAGTAACTTTTGCTAATTTTGAAATTTTACTTATTTTTATTTTTTGGACGTTCATGAATATTTTAACAGGAAAATGAGAGAGTATAAATCAGAAACACAAATAGTATCATTTTAAATTACCAGTAAACTAGTAGAGAGTTAAATATTTTTTAAGCATAGAAAACAAAACAGATATTTAGTATTGGGGGATATTTTCTAAGTAATAAATTTCTATCTCAAAAGATGTTTAATTTTGAATATAAGAGGAAATGTAGTAGCTACTTCAAATTCATGGATAACATAGGAACAATATATTAATGAGGAGTGAATAAATAACAAATTTGATCTCATAATATAAGGGGAAACAGATTTCATTTCTGGGATATAATATTATTTTCACCAATCCAGATAAGTTACCCAAATTGACTGCTGAGACTTTCTCTTTGTATGTATAACACCTTAGCTAATTAGGAAGAATCATTGTATTTTTAAAGTCTTTCAAGTACACATGTTTGCCTATTGGTAGATCGTTCCTTTTTCATAAATTTTAGATAATGAAAAGAAATTCTTCATGTATTACCCTACGCTACAGATGTCATGTATACATTTCCTGTTGTCTGGCAGATTTAAATGGACTTGTTTCATTTTGGATATGTATATTTCAAGTTATATAATGCATCAACACAGAGTTGGATTTGAAATTTGAAATGAGAATTTTAAACAATTGACTCAAATTAATTGAATACCAAGAGTCAATCATTCCACCTCTATCTAGCTCTTATTGACAGAATTGTTCCTTTTGAAGCCATGAACTTCAGCCTCAGCCATCTGCTACCAAGAAGACCAGCATCAATACTATTCTATAATTTAGCTTTCTAAAAAAGCTACTAAAATAATGTACTCTGTTATTTTTTTCCAAAAAAAACCCACCCTTTTATTCCATTAGAAATACATTTCTAACATGTTACTTCATTTTGTTCATGAGGTAAGAATTCACTTCTGTCATTTAATAGACACACACAAAAATAATCCTATTCCATAGCAACATCTCAGCATTTTAACACTCTTCCACAATCCCACTAATTCTCAGACCACCAAATGAGACCCCAAAAAATGTCCTAACTTTATAGTTGGTATTATTTATACATAAAAGAACATGTTTTCTTTAGTATAGCTACAAACCAATATTAATCTTCCATTTGGAAGCCTGGTGAACTCTCTGAGTAACAACAAATGTAACAAGTTAGATTGGGTCCTAGTCTTCTCACTCTGATAAAGTGAGGATCTATTAAAAATAATGATACTATGATAACACTAATTTGGCTGGTACTGCTGTCCCAAATCAGAGCTGTAGCTGGAGGCATCTGGAGGTATTTGATTGAAAGCCAAAGTAAATTGGGACAGTTCCCCTAGCAGTATAAATTAGTCAGAACCTTGGAGATATAGGTATATTTTCAGAGTGAAGTACTGAACTCTTTTTCTAAGAATTATGTCACCTTAATTCAGTAATTTGGTATGCCTCGGGGTTTGCATGTATTTTAGAGATACTGTAATGAAGCGTGTGAGTATTCATTTAAACACAGAAGTCCCCCAAGAATAAAAGGCATGCCTAATTCACTGGAAAAGCCTTCATTCTCAGAATGTTTCCAGGAGTAATGTAAACTTGTACTAGCTAGGTTAGATAACTTATTAGAAGCATATGGGGATGAAATGGGTAAAATGTGCTAAAGAGATCACTGAAAATTAGGTCATGCTCAAATTAATAAAAACTCAGAGTTTACAAACTGAAGGACTACAGATTGGAATACCTCCCTAAACCTTTTTTTTTTTTTTTTTTTTTTTTTTTTATGGCCACTGGCTTGGATGCACCTACCTTCATGATTTTAATTACTTCAAATTCTGTATGTTTTTAGTAATCCAACTGAAGTACTATGTGTAAAAATTTAATTTTACACATTGGGGTGATTTTCTTTGTCCGATACAGTGGTTTGAGAATTCATAGAAATGTTATATATTGCGAAATTTAAACTGAAGAAACAAAGAGATATTGGTATGGAATAAAATATTTTTGTAACTACATTTTAGCACAAAACAATGCCAAATAGGTTTTTAAAATCTATTATTGTTTATTTAAGTTACCTTTGTTCATTCTAAGATATGCTTCCTTTTATCCTGCACATGACCCTTATACTACTCCAACTTTTACTATAATTGTATATAACTTTGTATTTTTCTTCTCCTTATTAAAATTTAAACTAAAGGGGCGCCTGGGTGGCTCAGTTGGTTAAGCGACTGCCTTCGGTTCAGGTCATGATCCCGGAGACCCGGGTTCAAGCCCCACATCGGGCTGCCCGCTCAGCAGGAAGCCTGCTTCTCCCTCTCTCGCTCCCCCTGCTTGTGTTCCCTCTCTGGCTGTGTTTCTCTCTGTCAAATAAATCTTTAAAAAAAAAAATTAAACTAAGAAATGGAGGTATGCTATAACCAAAGAGCACAGGTTTCGGAATTAGATGGCTAAGTATTGAAATCTTCATTTGCCTTTTATTTTTGTGTAGACCTGGATATTTTTCTTAACCTTTATGAGCTTTATTTTTCTCCTTTCAGATACAAACATTACAAATGCTATTATAAACTTTTTAAATTAGCCTGGAAAATAAAATTTCTACTTCTAGTACTGTGTAACAGCATATTTAATGAAAAAAAAAAACCACATAGTTTTGTCTCATTCTCATCATTTGTGTTTATACACATATGTCCACACAATATAAACAATGTACACACTTTTCTTATCACCTCACTAAATATGCTTTTACTAGAATTTTAAACTGTGTATTATCAAATGGATGTCAAATTTTGTTTCTGAAGCTCTGTTCATTTTGATTTACTTCCTATGATTTAGATAATAAATATGATGAAAAATATCACTTTCGGAACAAAATCAGTGGCCAGGTGTGTCTTATTTACACAAAGAAGACGGTCAACATCAAGGACTTGCATCAATGCCAAATGATCCCTGATAGTCTGATGTTTATGCTGGAAAGAAATATAGAGTGCTGCTGTTAGAAAAACCAGGCTATGTCCATACAAAATAAGCATTTAAATAGTTGAAGTGCAAGCATACAAGACTAGTATTTTTTTAATAAGACTAGTATTTTGATTTCCACTTAACTAACATAATGGTTGATTAATATATTTTCACCAATGTTATTGCAGGTTTGTTATGTAAACACAGATATGTTAGGCCAGGAAAAAAAAAAATCAGTGGTTTATACTGTACAGCTTTTCTGTCCATTTAAAATATTAGTTGTAGAATTTTTTTTCCTATGAAAATATATCATTAAATAGTACTAGAATGAGGTCAGGGGGAATTTACATTTCTTAGGACTTTCTCCAAATAATACAGTAGCCACGAATAAATTAATTAAGGTAGAGAGATGTTATTATGCTGACTTCAAGTGACAGAATCAAGGTCATGGTTTTATTGTGAAAGGTAAATAGTAATCTGTGTTTTCTGGGATACAGTGATCCATCAAAATCTTAATAGATCCATGTGAAGAGGAATATCTTAAATGTTTGAGTACAGGTCTGTTTATCTAAATTGTTTAGCACATATTTCTATAACTAAAACTATATTTTAGAAACCAAAGTTTAGCCAGATAGTTATTCTTAGAAACCTAATGTTCTACATTGACTCTAAGAAATACCACATATAAAGACACATGCATATGTCAATATGATAAAATGTGGTATTTGTTCAATATTGCTTTTTATCATTATTAACCTACCAGAAATTTTTCTTACTCTATGTTAAAAGGACATTTGTGCTATGCTGATGTTATGGTTCTTCAATGATTGGAACAAAAACATGGCAACAAAAATGCATCTTTCAAAAGAAAATTACCTTCAAACTAAAAGAATAATACAAAATATTAGTAAATAATTTTTAAAAACCATTTTATTTTTTTAAAAATCATGCATGCATTTATTTAAAGCCAAATAAAAAGGTGACTGGGTGGTTCAGTCAGTTTAGCATCTGACTCTTGATTTTGGCTCAGGTCATGATTCTGGGGTTGTGGGATCCAGCAGGGAGTTAAGTTCTAAACCCAGCAAACTCAGCATGGAGTCTCCTTGTCCCTCCTTCTGCTCTCCCACCCCTTGCGCTCACTCTTGCGCATGCTCTGTCTCTCAAATAAATAAATAAAGTAAATACTTGAAGAAAATAAAGGCAAATAAAGATTAGATTTTTAATTATAATACCATGTTTCTAAAGGAAGAAAATAATGTATATATACATTATTATATATAGTTATATGTAACTATATATATAGTTTTATATATATAGTTATTGTATATATATATAGTGTGTATATATATATATATATATACAGTTAGTTAGTTGATTAGTTAGTTGATGTATGTGTGCACATGAGAGTGAAATTTAACCAACTTGTTTAGGAAATGATCTTTTGGCAAATGAAGACCATTTTAGCTACATTCAACTACATGTGTAATTACATGAAAATTATAGAGAATTTCTTTGGAAAGAATCCAATTTGGAATATCCTTTGACTCTGTGAATAGTTTCATAGACTGAACTATTAAAAACTCAGTATCGCTAAAAGCAGGTATTTCAAAGGCGCCACATTAAAACAAGCTCACTGTATTCTATCAGTATGCTTTTATTTTTACTTTTTAAGACTTATTTATTTATTTGAGAGAAAGAAAGAGAGAGAGCTAGTAGGGGAAGGGCAAAAGGAGAGAATTTTCAAGTAGACTTCCTGCTGAGTGCAGAGCCTGACTTGAGCCAAAAGTCGGATAATCATCGGAGCCACCCTGATGTATGCTTTTAAACATGAATTTAATTCTGGTTACTTCGATGGTTCTGAATCATATCTTGTGTGTGTTAGGAGTAAGATTACTATATATAAAGTAAAGGAAAATAAAACTCTACCTGTGCCTATGATTCATTTTAGCACATATTTTAAAATTTGTACTGTAATACTTCTATAAACATTTTAACCAAGAAACCCTTCAGTTGGCTAATGGATAAAGAAACTGCAATGCGTCCTTACAATGCAATAGTCTTCAATCACAAAAACAAATGCACAACCATGTCATAAAATGAAGTGAAGGCACCTAAGTGCCACATATTGCTAAGTGAAATAAGCCAGTTTGAAAATACTACATGATGTATATTTCTAACTATCTGACATTCTGGAAAAAGCAAAATACAGAAATTTTAAAAGGATCAGTGGATGCCATGAGTTGTGGGGGAGGGTTGAATGGGTGAAGTCCAAAAGATTTGGTTAGGGCACTGAAACCATTCTGCACAATACTACAATGGTGGATACATAGCATCATGCATTTGTCAATATTTATAGCACTCTATAACACAAAGTATAAACCCTATTATTTGCAAATTAAAAAAAATCACTCAGGAGGTAAAAGCATCCCATTGAAAGGATGCTGTAATGGCCCCCACCCTCTAAAATGTCAGAGCAGACACTCGTCCTGTTATCTAAGCCCAGCAACCGGCAGGCAGTTACTCAGCCCCCTCAAGCCCTGCGGAAAACAAAAAATTCCTTAAGACTGTACACATGCAACTCGTCACGTATTCCTGCTAACCCAAATTAGCACATATGTTCCCCTGCAAAGGTGGTCAGGGAAACGATTGGCTGCCTGCGTGCAGACCATGGCTGTAGTGTCTTAAACTAATTGGCTAACAAGGTGCAGGCTTTGCTGTAACAGACAATGTAGTTCTATATAAGGTCACCCCCGAAAAAACTCGGGGCTCTCAGCTGCTGACTGGTTTGGGGTCAGGCTGTGAGTCCGAGCATGCTCGAATAAACCCTTTGCTTTTGCATAGAACTGGTCTCTCAGAGTCTTCCTTGACAGGTGTGGCGTTCCAAGGCTCCCAACTGACTGCCCTCTTGGGCGGTCGACTCTTACACCATGATAGAATGCAGAATGTGATAAAACAATCTAACTTTATGAAACAACCTCACCAAGGGGTCAAGGATAAAGTATAGACCTACCTAACTTTGGAAATGAAGTTTATATGACTAAAGATAAAGGAACTGCACATAAACACTGCTCTCTAATTGACAAAGTTGCTTCCTATAAGAGGATAGGTTAGCAGTGCCGATACTACTTTGTATGAATAGGAACAATTAAGCAAATGGACAATAGATGGGATGAGTCAAGTTTCCCCCTGTTTGAGGAGTTTACAAATAAGCAAGGAGAGGAAACTAGAATGATACATTTGGTAATAATGGACTATATTTTGAGACATCAACAGAACTCTTACTTAGGTCAATACAGATTGGATGGTCAGATATAGAAATATTTATGCATATGTGTACTTATGTGAGCTACTATGCACCCATATATTTCCTCACTCTCAGCTGAGAATCTAGAAACAATGGCAATCCAGTAGTGACAAGCACATCAAGCACCAATAACTAATTTTTTTTAAAAGATTTTTTTATTTATTTGACAGAGAGAGACACAGCCAAAGAGGGAACACAAGCAGGGGGAGTGAGAGAGGGAGAAGCAGGCTTCCCACGGAGCAGGGAGCCCGATGTGGGGCTCGATCCCAGGTCTCCAGGATCATGACCTGAGCCAAAGGCAGTCGCTTAACCAACTGAGCCACCCAGGTGCCCCCCAATAACTAAAATTTTAATGCCATTCTCCAATATCAGGGAACAGAGCTTTCTCAGAAAAATAGTTGATTCTAGGTTTTGAGTTGGAAGGATGTAAAATGAATCTGGAGCATCTTATAGGTTCTAACACACAGACACACACACGCACACACACACACACACACACACACACACCAATAGGTGCATCTCAAAAGGACATAGTTTTGAAATGAAAAGTTTTGAAATTTGAAATTTTCAAATGAAAAGTTCCCAATAGCCAGAGCTGTAGAAAAAAAAAATTGAGCAACAACTTAAAGAAATATTGTATTAAAACACAAAGTATAAAATCAGTATCCATGAGTTCATACTGACCTAAATGAGCTTTTAATAAATAAATGAGGGAGAATAACCAAATGTCCCATGCAGAATAATTTTAAATCATGTACACAAACATTAAGGAATGGGGGCATTAATTCTTTCTCCTTAAATGTGAGTTGCACATATGAATTTCCTTCCAAAGAATACATACATTGTAGAAGGGGTAAGTAGAGTAACTTTACAGTGGAGTAACCTGACAAACACTACCTCAGCCAGGTTACCATGGTCAACATCAATAGTGTAATCCATATTGATAGCGTGTACCATTGATAGTAGGTAACGGTACTCACCATAAGATTGCACTGTATCTCTGTAGTCTACAATGAACCCCAAAACCCATATTTAAACATAAGGAAAAGAGAAAGATAAGACAAACCCCAACTGAAAGGCATTCTACAAAAAAACCTGACTAGTACTGCTCAAAACTGGCAAGGTCATCCCTAACAAGGAAAGTTTGAGAAATTCTCAAAGCCAAAAGGAGCTTAAGGAGACATGGTGACTAAATGTCACGTGGATAGAATATTAGAACAGCAAACAGATAGAAAAAAAATCTAAGAAAATCAAAATAAACAACAGGCTCCAGTTAATGGTATTGCATCGATATTGATTCATTAACTATAATAAACGTGCCATATTATGCAAGATATTAATGATAGGGAAACTCAAGTTTGGAGTATATAGGAACTATGTAATATCTGAAATCTTTCTGTAGATTTGAAACTGTTCTAAATTTTAAAAAGTTTATTTAAAAAAAATCAAGCCTATCCTTTTTGCTTAATGCATGATAAAAATGAAATAGTCTGAACAGATAAAAGGATGCTTTCCTTAATAGTATGGTTTAATAAAAATATAGAGTAGTATGCAACTATTTCCATTTCTTACTTTCTTCTTTTTTCTTCTTCTTTTATTTTTTTAATACAAATCTAAAATGTTGCCAGTTGACCTAATTGCTATTAGAAATTGAGCCAGTTCTACCTCAGTGTTAAGTTCATTTTCCTTCAAGGAAAGAAGTCTTTAAGGGAAGCTCATTAACATTTTCATTTTGCTAAGTTTGTAACTCCTATGTCAGTTTCTCTTGCTTGCATATGCAAACTAATTAGAGTGATAAAAAAGAAGAAAATGTCAGAATATGTGCTATTTATCATCTGTCATATGACAATAATCCATCAACCTGAGGGGAGGAGGTGGCTAAAGGAAAAATAATTGTGAAACAGTGGGATTGAGTCATTATTTTAATACATTTTATTAAGTACCTAGAAGATCTCCTGTAGGTATTCTGCCTAGCTATAAATATATTTCAAATATTTCCCACAAGAGAATTATATGTATATTATGAATTCATTCCATACTTCAATTGAATGACTGACTAATGTGTATCCAGCAATCTAAGCACTAGGGATGTATCAATGAACAGAATTGATAGAAATCACTGTCTTAGTGACTCATATCACTGTGCATTCTTTATTATGAACTATTTTATGTATGGATTTGAATTCTAGAAGTTAGGAAAAACAATAGCATTTTAAGTTCTTACATACCTCCACATCTAGATTTCCTTGAGTCCTACCAGTAAGGAAAATAAGTATTGAAAACTCCTTCTTCCAGAATGTAATGTCTTAAAATCTTTAAACCAGTAAGAATTTAAACACAGGAAGAAGTATCAGTAGGTTTGTCCCATGGTCTGTAGAGACTCGAAATTCTTTAAAAAGGAACACTTTTACCTCCCTTATTCCATCCCTCTTGTTTTCTCTCCAAATTTTGCAAAAATCTTATTTTTTAAAGTAATTTAAAGATGTATTTTTTTAAGATTTTATTTATTTATTAGGTAGAGAAAGACACATTGAGAGAAGGAACACAAGCAAGGGAGCAGCAGAGAGAGAGGGAGAAGAAGGTTTTCCACTGAGCAGGGATCCTGATGTGGGGTTTGATCCTAGGACCCTGGGGTCATGACCTGAGCTGAGGGCAGATGCATAACAACTGAGCCACCCAGGTGCCCACGAACTATCTATTAAATACCAATATCAGTAAGTTTTTGCAATAGAAACTGAGAATAGAAGACTAAATATAATGATATTTTATCTGCTAAATCAGATCTATTTTATCCTTTTGTAGATTTTAAGGATTTATCTATCTATCTACCTACCTATCTATTTATGTATTTGAGAGAGAGAGATCACATGAGCAGGAAGAAGGGCAGAGGAAGTGGAAGAGAATCTCAAACAGACTCCTTGTTGAGTGTGGAACCCAGTGCAGGGCTCTATCTGAAAACCCTGAGATCATGACCTGACCCAAAATCAAGTTGGATGCTTAACTGAGTGAGCCACCCAGGTACTCCTATTTTATCCTATTGTAGCTTTTTATTTTAAAGATTTTATTTATTTAAGAGGGAAAGAGCTAGCCTGAGCAGTGTTGGATGAGTGGGTGGAGGTGGAGGAGGAACAGAGATAGCGAGAGAAGAAGACTCCCAGATGAGGAGGGAGCCCTATGTGGGGCTGGAGCCCAGTGTGCCCGTCTTGATCCCAGAACCCTGAGGTCATGACCTGAGCCAAAGGTAGAGGCTTAACCAATTGAGCTACCCAGGCACCTGTCCTTCATAGATGTCAAAATGCAGTATATTTTATTAGCTATAAAGTTCATCCTAAATATTTTGGGGGTCAAGTAAAGGAAGACAAAAGAAGTCTCACATACTACACGTCTAAAGTTTGGAAGTTAATTTTAATTGGAAAGTTGCATTCTTTTACTTCTAGAAATACAACTTGAAAGCAAGAAGCTAAAAAATATGTTGCTATGGGTTGAATTGTGTTTCCATCCCCAAAATAGATATGTTAAAGTCCTAACTTGCAGTACCTGTGAGCCTTATTTGTAAATAGGGTCTTTGTAGATTTAGTCGAAATAAATTGATGTAATTAGGGTGGTCCTTAATCCAGAGGACTGGTATCCTAATAAGAAGAGGGACATTTGGAAACAGATACACAAGGAAAACACCATGTGAAGACACAGAGATATGCAGGCCTGAAGGAAGATGGCCATGTGAAAAAGGAAGCCATATGAACATTGAAATTTCACTGTCCTAAGCCAAGGAACACATGGGACTACTAGAGGTTTAGAAGAAACCAGGAAGGATCCTCTCCTAAAGACTTTGGAGGGGTAGTGCCCTACTGAAATCTTGATTTCAAACTTCTAGCCTCTAGACCTGTGAGAACAAATTTCTGTTGACTTAAGCTGCCTAGTTTGTGATTCTTTGTAACAACAGCCTTAGGAAATTAATATGTGAATAACTGTCATTTTTGTTAAATGACAAAAATTTAGCCACTTATGAAAGATAATGTTATTATCATTATACAAGTTCAGCTGCTCTGTTGATGGATAGGCAGTGTTTCTACGGAAGAGAATAAAAACTTTCATGATTCAGAGATTGTATAATTTTCAAGTCATATTTTACTAAAAAATGTTTTTGTCATATGATTTATTTTTCCTGCCTTCATCTTGACAAAAATCACAAATTTTTATAATTAAGACTCTACTTAATTTGTGCTCTAATTTCAATAATTACTAGCATATACTTTCAAAATGATAAAAATATATTTTTTAAAGATTTTATTTATTTATTTGACACACACAGAGAGAGATCACAAGTATGCAGAGAGAGGCAGGAGGAAGCAGGCTCCCTACTGAGCAGAGTCCAATGCGGGCCTCGATTCCAGCACCCTGAGATCATGACCTGAGCCAAAGGCAGAGGCTTTAATCTGCTGAGCCACCCAGGTGCCCTCAAAATGATAAAAATACTTTAAAATATTTAGATATAAAGAATTATAGACAACAAGTAAATGTATTTCCAGATTGCAAAATTTAAGTGTCATTTCATAAACATGTAAATTAAATATTAAATTATAATTACCACTGTATTCCAAAAACACTTTCATTATCTCAAGCATTCAAAAATTGTATAATTTCAATACAAATAAATATAATTAATTGGCAATTTTAAAATTTAAATAAAGATTACATAGATAAACCTGCAATGTATATTTAATTTCTAGAAGAAATAATTACATTTAATTACATATTTTTATAAAATTTAATTTATTTTTAGATCTAATGTTCAAAGTGAATCTAGTGTACTAATGCAAAGAATGAGATTCAAGATAGTATTTTTGTATGAGTCTGAAAATAGAAGGTTCAACACATTTGAATAGAAATATGTCTTTCGTTTTTGACTGGTGTTTACAATGTTTGGGAAGCATTTAGGTGGTATAATTCAATAAGAGCTTAACTTATGACTACCATGAGGAAAATGGTTGGACTTTGTGTTAGGTGACCTGGTTCATGGATTTACAGAGGCTGTCAAAGACTTTGAAGAAGTTTCTCTTTCCCTATCCCTGTTACACAGTCTTCTAAAATAACAATTATCTAGTTTTAAATCTTGTAAATTTTGATATTTCATGATCTATAATATAATGGAAATTATTAGCAATTCACCAAATTTGATCCTCTATTTTTTTTTTCTTTTTAGAGAAAGAGAGAACAAAAGTTGGGGGTGATAGAGAGAGAGAATCCTTAACAGGTTTCATGCCTAGCATCCCCAGCCTGATGCAGAGTCAATCTCACTACACTGAGATCATGACCTGAGCTGAAATCAGTCAAATCCTTAACCAACTGAGCTATCCAGGCACCCTGATACTCTAAACATTTTAAAAGTATTTCTTAGCATTTTAAAATTTTGTGTTTTCTTTATTTTTACCTTGGGAGGTATATTTCATAAGAACATATCTCAAATCATACCAAAGAAAACTGATGTAGAATAGAAAAAATATGGAAAGTGCTTTATATGAAACTTTAAATATGGGTGCCTGGATGGCTCAGTGGGTTAAAGCCTCTGCCTTCAGCTCAGGTCATGATCTCAGGATCCTCAGATCAAGGCTGGTGTCTGCTCAGGAGGGAGCCTGCTTCCTCCTGCCTCTCTCTGCCTACTTGTGATCTCTCTCTCTGTAAATAAATAAATAAAATCTTAAAAAAAAACTTCAAATATTTATTTAAGCAAAGTTTCTAAACAATATCTACAATAATTCAAAGAAAAGGAATGCTTTTTAAAGCAAGTCTTTAATCTATCATAAGAACTAATTGAAAGCAAGCTACATTTGAGCACTCTATGAAGTACACACTTTTACAATGTAGCATTGTTCTGAATCTGTATCATATATAAAAGGAAATAAATACATTGCATTTTTTGGAGCAAAGGGGAATGACTAAGAATTTTTATTTTTTTAAATGCTGTCTATTTGGGGCGCCTGAGTGGCTCAGTTGGTTAAGTGTCCAACTCTTGATTTTGGCTCAGCTCATAATCTCAGTGTTGTGGGATTCAGCCCAGAATATAACCCCACTTTGAACTCCTTGTTGGGTGTGGAGTCCACTGAAGATCCTCTCTCTTTCCCTCTCTCTTCTCCCTCTACTCTCTCTCTCTCTCTCAAAAAAAAAATTTTAGCCTATTCAACTTTTGTCACTTTCAAAGCAACAAATAGTGATCAATGATGCTAAAGTCTTGCATTCATGGGTGTCCATTGGCTCAGCTTAGAAGATATATGTCAAGATATGTATCACAGTAGAAGATTTAAACTATGTTCCTATAATACAGGGATAACAATGGAAATGCACTTGTGATAAATTTCTTGATACTACTTTTTATGCTTTGATTGTCTTTATTTTTATATTCAAACTCATTCTGTGTCAGATATAAGGAAACAACAGTAACTATGTTACAGCTTGAAATGGGTTTAGCTAAATCTCCACACACAGGTGGGTAGTAAGTAGGTAGAGAAAAACTTAAATAAATCTTTATAGATAAACTCATTTTGGAGTGGTCGTGAACATTTTTCTCAAACATTTTGGCATGTGTTGATTTTGTTTGATGAAACAATTGACACTTTATCCATTTTACCTGACACAATTAGAGATTTCCCTGTTCAGATAATGGCAGTGATTTCTTAACTTAGGACAGTATGTTTAGAAAACGGTAGAAGATAATGGATAAGCCAGTCTGCCATAATATATCTTTAAAATTGTAAACAGGCATCTTGAGAAATAATATTATTCATAATGAAATGAGTACAAGTATTTCCATTGTATTTACTAAAGCTACATATAACACCTACCACATAGTGCTTTGAGTCTTAGTCTTAAAAGTTTTAATGATTCCAAGAATTGATTTTATTGAGCGGTTTGTTTATGGAAGTGGTGGTGTCTGGCAAATAAAACCACTTCTAGGAAAAGTGCTCATTTATCTTCCTTGGATTTAAACCAAACACATTTCAGAGATAATGTATCCACAAAATTTAACCTCACTGGCATAAGGTTTAAGTAGAAATATTCCATCCAAATCTCTATCTCTATCTCTATCCATATCTATTAGGCATGCTGCCCATTTTTAAAGATATTCATGACTTAAGATAGTAGGTCTCAACTTTGTTTACTGGAATCACTTGGGAGCTTAAAAAGATATTTGAAGTCTGGGTTCCATCATCAGAAATTCAGATTTAACTGGTCATGGGCATTGGTTCCTATATATTAAAATGTTTAAGCTCTCCAGGTGATTCTAATGTCTAATGAAATAGTGGAACCACAGTCTTAGGATTTCAAATGGGCTTGGAACACGACATCAAAAACTAATGATGTACTGTATGGTGACTAACATAACATAAAAAAAAAAAAAAAGCTTGAGGGGCACCTGGGTGGCTCAGTTGGTTAAGCGACTGCCTTCGGCTCAGGTCATGATCCCGGAGACCCAGGATCGAGTCCCACATAGGGCTCCCTGCTCTGCGGGAAGCCTGCTTCTCCCTCTCTCACTCCCCCTGCTTGTGTTCCCTCTCTGGCTGTGTTTCTCTCTGTCAAATAAATAAAATCTTCAAAAAAAAAAAAAAAAAGCTTGAGTAAGAATGTTAATGTTTTAGATTTTATAAATGTTCCATTGAAACGATTATACCTAAACACAGCATGCTTCTTTGAACATGCTTTATCTCATATGTGGAATTTAAGAAGCAAAACAAAGGAGAAAGGAAAGAGAGAGGGAAGCCAAGAAACAGATTCTTAACTGCAGAGAACAAACTGATGTTTAACAGAGGGGAAGTGGGTGGGGGATGGGTGAAAAGGTGTTGGGGATGAAAGAGTGCACTTATGGTGAAGAGCACTGAGTGATGTATAGAATTGCTAGATCACTATGTTGTACTCCTGGAACTAATAAAACAATGTATATTAATTATACGGGAATTATAATTTAAAAAACAATAAAAAAATAGGAGCACTTGACTAGCTTAGGCAGTAGAGCATGTGACATCTCAAGGTCAACAGTTTGAGACCAACATTGGGCCTGGAGACTATTTACAAAGATAATAATAAAAAATAAATTAAATAAATTTTAAAACTTAATAAAAATAAATTAATTTTAAAATAGCCGATTTGGGTGCCCCTAGGTGGCTAGGTCATTAAGCATCTGCCTTCGGCTCAGGTCATGATCCTGGAGTCCCGGTATCGAGCCCCACATTGGGCTCCCTGCTCGGCGGGAAGCCTGCTTCTCCCTCTCTCACTCTCCCTACTTGTGTTCCCTCTCTGGCTGTGTTTCTCTCTGTCAAATAAATAAAATAATTAAAAAAATAAAATAATATAGCAGATTTGATGACATAAGTATATTATAACATAGTAATTACAAACCCATGATTAAAATATGATTAAAAATATATATTCTCAATATTATTTTGATTCCTAATCCATGAGGCTGTTACTGTTAAATTTTCTACTTTTGCATAATGCACTTTTTGTAGAATGGATTTTAAAAAGGCATATTTATTAATGTAGATTGGACTTTAGTGATGTGCTGGTAAATATTTAATAACCAGGTCTGTGAGGATAAATGGCCCTGATTTGTAGCGTTCTCTACTTTCCATGATATATACTTCTACTGTAGCCACTCTCAACCTACAATATGATGTCAGCCAGCTGACTAAGTTTCTGAAAATTTAATAGTTGTTGCAAGCTTGAAGCTGGGTCCAGCATACCATTACAACACACTACTTGTATACATCTAGTCTTCTGTAGTAAACACTCTTATACAAATTTGTCAGTTAATCCTCAAGTTCACACAGTGATTGAGTAACAGTGTGATTTGTTCCAATTCAAAGAAAGGAAATAAGAGGCTTAAAGAAGATTTAAGTTGCTCAAGTAAAGACTGGCTGCAGCCATCAACATAAAATTTTGAACATGTACTATGAATCAGGGGCTATTCTTTCATCTGTAGATTCATGACAATATCCTTACTCTCGAAGAGCCTACGTTTTATTCTAAAAAGACAGAAAAATCAGCAAATCAACATATAGGATAAGCTTACTAGCTGATGGGAGTTATGAGGATAATGAGATTGATACTATGGTAGAGAATGACTGTTACAGTATTTTTTTAGGTTGGACCATAGACAAGTTTTCTAAGAAAGTGTCACTTGAATTAAATTGTATATGGTATACAAGGTAATGAAGCTTTGGGGGGAGTGTTCTGAGGAAAAAGAACAACAGAAAATGTACTAAAAGGAATAAAAGCAAGAAGTTTCTAAGGTACAGCTAAGGATGTAGTGGGTACCTGGTAAATGTGTTATAGTTAAGCAACGGGGAAATGTTGACAGAAGACAGGCCTTAAAGTGGGTCTTACAGCTTGGATTTTATTTTGCCTCTAATGGAAAACCACTTGGTGGTTTTAGGCCTGGGAATGATGAGTTCTGAAGAATGATTCATATGATAACCCCAGCTACTCTGACCAGGGGATGAGTGGGGGCTGGGAGACCAAATAGAAGGCTCTTGCCAAACTTCAGGCTTTGATTCATGGTAATGTACAATAGAGCGTTTTCCCAAGTTATGTGCAGAATTATCAGTCTCCTAACTCCCCAGTGGCAAATTGGTGGATGTAAGCATACTTGTCCCTGTTGGCAGTTACTTCAGCTGTAAACCAGTGTTGATAAAATTGGCATCAATGTCCTTTTGCTTGGCATATAAGGGAAAGCAATCGAGAGTGGTTAACAGTGAATATAGTAAGATAAATTTGGATTATGGATATAATCTGAAGGCACAGATTTCTATATTTGCTGATCATTTCACTGTGGGACTTAAAGAAAAGGATATATCAATGACTCTTAATGAGTCATATAGGGAACAGATGGAACACATAAAAGAGTAGACAAAAAGAACTTTAATATATGAATTATATACAAAGCTGAGGAAAATTAAAGTATAGTGAAAAGAATTATGAATTCTGGGATTTTCAACAGCCAGGAAGCATTAACAAACCTTAGCCCTAAAAGTTCTATGGATGGATAATTTTCACATTAAAATATTACTTTAAAAAGTCAGGTAAACTTCCAAATGGAAATATGTAAAACCAAAAATTTTTTGGATCAGATTGAGAGTTAAGAGGGGAAAAAAGTAATCCCATCACAACAACAAAGTTTTGGGTTTTTTTTTTCCTGTTTTCCTCATCCTCTAATGGATATGGGATATTTTGGAATAATAATACATTGATATCATTATAAGGAAAGTAATCTATATTAGCAAGAGAAAATTTTCTTGTAGATTTTTCACCTTGAACTATCTTAAAACCCTAAGTATGCTTCGAGAGAAAACCATAAATATCTATTCTTTCTCTCTCTGATATAGAACCTTGAGGTTTCAACATCTTGAAAATCCTCAGTCAACTTTTTCTTGATGTAGTGTTTGCATTTCGATTGTCAATCACCAAACTAAGGCCTTGCCAAATCACAGTCTGTCATTCCACACCTGGCATTTATGTTCTGTTCATCTCACTGCTTATTAGTGTAACTGCTTTTTTCCTCAATGTCTCCCTCTTAAAAAGAGGCTTGAGGCACCCAGGTGGCTCAGTTGGTTAAACTTCTGACTGTTGATTTTTTTAAATAATAATTTATTTTATTTTTCAGTGTTCCAAGATTCATTGTCTATGCCCCACACCTAGTGCTCCATGCAATTACGTGCCCTCAGTACCCACCACCAGGCTCTCCCATCCCCGCACTGCCCTCCTTTACAAAACCCTCAGTTTGTTCCTCAGAGTCCAAAGTCTCTCGTGCTTCATCTCCCTCTCTGATTTACCCCAGCTCACATTTCCTTTCCTTCTCCTACTGTCCTCCATGTTACTCTTTATGCTCCGCAAGCAAGGGAAGCCATATGATACTTGACTTTCTCTGCTTCGCTTAGCTTGGCTAAGCCTCCAATCCTGTCCATGTTGCTACAAAAGTTGGGTATTTATTCTTTCTGATGGAGGCGTAATATTCCATTGTATATATGGACCCTATCTTCTTTATCCATTTGTCTGTTGAAGGGCACCTTGGCTTTTTCCACAGTTTGGTGATTGTGGTCATTGCTACTATAAACATTGGGGTACATATGGCTGTTCTTTTCACTACATCTGTACCTTTGGGGTAAATACCCAGTAGTGCAATTGCAGGGTCATATGGTAGCTTTATTTTTAATTTTTTAAGGACTCTCCACACTGTTTTCCAAAGCGGCTGCACCAACTTACATTCCCACCAATAGTGTAAGAGGGTTTCCCCTTTCTCCACAGCCTCTCCAACGCTTGTTGTTTCCTATCCTGTTAATTTTGGCTATTCTAACTGGTGTAAGGTGGTATCTCAATGTGGCTGTGATTTGAATTTCCCTAATGGCTAATAATGATGAACTTTTTTTTATGTGTCTATTAGCCATTTGTATGTCTTCTATGGAGAAGTGTCTGTTCATGTCTTCATGTCTTCTGTCCATTTTTTTGATGTGATCAACTTTTTTATTTTTTATTTTTATTTTTTTAGTTCTTGAGTTTGAGGAGTTCTTTATAGATCTTGGATATCAGCCCTTTGTCTGTAGTGTCATTTGCAAATATTTTCTCCCATTCTGTGGGTTGCCTCTTTGTTTTGTTGACTGTTCTCTTTATTGTGCAGAAGCCTTTTATTTTGATAAAGTCCCAAAAGTACATTTTTGCTTTCGTTTCTCTTGCCTTTGGAGATGTGTCTTGAAAGAAGTTGCTATGATGTCAAAGAGGTTACTGCCTATGTTCTCCTCTAGGATTTTGATAGATTCCTGCCTCACATTGAAGTTTTTCATCCATTTTGAGTTTATCTTTCTGTATGGTATAAGAGAATGGCCACGTTTCATTCTTCTATATGTAACTTTCCAATTTTCCCAGCACCATTTATTGAAGAGACTGTCTTTTTTTCACTGGATATTTTTTCCCCACTTTCTGACTCTTAATTTTGACTCAGGTCACAATCTCAATTCCCTGAGATTGAGCCCTGTGTCAGGATCCAGGCTTAACATGGAGTCTGCTTTGGAATTTCTCTCTCTCCCTCTTGCTCTGTCCCTTCCCTCCAGACCCCCACTACCATTAGCCTCTCTCTCTCAAATAAATAAATAAATCTTTTAAAAAAATAGGTTTAAGGACACCTTGGTGGCTCAGTCGCTTCAGTGTCTATCTTTGTCTCAGGTCATTATCAAGGGTCCTTACATGGAGCCCAGCATTGGGCTCCCTACTTGGCGGGAAAACTCCTTCTCCTTCTCTCACTCTCCCTGCTTGTGTTCCCTCTCTAGTTTTATTTTTATCTATCTTATCTAAAATATTTATATTTTATCTAATTAGTATTTCTGTCAAATAAATAAATAAAATATTTTTTAAAAATAGGCTTAGTTAAAGAGGCTGGTAGCTAATCTAAAATTCTACGTTGGTTTGAGATCAGTGGATTTCTTTTTTTTTTTTTTTAAGATTTTTATTTATTTATTTGACAGAGAGAAACACAGCCAGAGAGGGAACACAGGCAGGGGGAGTGAGAGAGGGAGAAGCAGGCTTCCCGCTGAGCAGGGAGCCCGATGTGGAACTCGATCCCGGGTCTCCGGGATCATGACCTGAGCCGAAGGCAGTCGCTTAACTAACTGAGCCACCCAGGCGCCCCAGAGATCAGCGGATTTCTCAATGTCATTTTCAGTCTAGGAGTTACAGTAAAAAGACTGGTATATTTTTTATCTTTCTGTTTCTTACCTTTTTATAGGTTTATATGTGTTTCTTGTCTTCTTTTTTTATTTTTAAGTTTTTATTTATTTGACAGAGAGAGAGAGAGAGTGAGAGAGAGAGAGAGAGCACAAGCAGGAGAAGCTGCAGATGGAGAGGGAGAAGCAGATTCCCCACTGAGCAGGAAGACTGACATGGGGTTCAATCCCAAGACACTGGGATCATGACCTGAGCTGAAGGAAGACATAAAGCCTACTGATTGACCGAGGCACTCCATTGTCCTTAAGTTTCTCATTGAAATATACCAAAGAATTTAAAATTTCCTTCTGTTTTGCTTGTTTTGTTGTTACTAAAGTAGATTAACATAGATATATCAATACAAATAACTAAACAAAAGGAATGCACGTTATGTCAAAGCATTAAGAAAAATCCAAATGGAATTACAGATTTGCAAATGTAAGCATTGAATTACACTGGATTCACGGGTGAGTAAGAGAGACAGAGAAAAGAACAGGATAGAGAGAGAGAGAGAGAAACTTTTCAAATTAACATTATTGTTTTCAAGATGTAAGTGGTGAAAATAATCCAGATATTAACAGGTATGTCATTGCTGAAGTGCCCAGGTTCATGATATGGTCCCAATAGCTAAATCTTACTTTTTCCTGGGTACTAAATGTCATTGACTCTGGAGTCAAGTTTTATAATAGTTTCAGTTTCTTCCTTTTTTTTTTTTTTTTAGATTTTATTTATTTGACAGAGAAAAACACAGCTAAGGAGGGAACACAGCAGGGGAGTGAGAGAGGGAGAAGCAGGCTTCCCACCAAGCAGGGAGCTCAATGAGGGGCTTGTTCCGGGGACTCCATGATCAAGATCTGAGCCAAAGGCAGAAGCCCAAAGACTGAGCCATCCAGGCACTCCTTATGATAGTTTCATTGTCATGTGTGTTAGGTGTTTCTGAAGTTAGGATATTATCGTCATACCTGCGATTGACATACATATATAATAGCCTTAGCCTTTTACTATAAATGTACTTTCAAAATGAGAAGTTGACTGGCTAATTACAAAAGAGTTATTCTTCTAAAATGGTAATTTTGATATTGCTAGCTTAAGCAACTTAATTCATTCTTCTTGGGCTGTTTTGCATTAACTATGATTATATTCATCTATTATATCTGCTTTTCTTAGTTTTCTGACAAAAATTTGACCATGAAAGACATAAACTTCAGACAATTAAATTGCTTAGAAATTAAAAATATTGCTTTTTATTTTTATTTTTAATTATTTATAAAGATAAACCCACTATAAAGAGCCTCATTGGGCACCTGGGAGGCTCAGTGGGTTAAAGCCTCTGCCTTTGGCTCAGGTCATGATCTCAGGGTCCTGGGATCTAGGCCCACATAGGGCTCTCTGCTCAGCAGGGAGCCTGCTTCCTTCTCACTCTCTGCCTGCCTGTCTGCCTGGCACTTGTGATCTCTCTCTCTGTCAAATAAATAAATAAAATCTTAAAAAAAAAAAGTGCCTCAGTGTACATGCCAATCGAATATTTTTAAATCATCAAAATAAAAATAGCTGCAACATAAGAATTTTAATTGTCAACTGATGTCTCTTGACCTGAAAGCTAAATTTTATAGTATGCCCTCAAGGTAAAAACTTGTGTTTCTGAATAATAAATAGACAGGTAGTCAACACCACTTATCCATTTGATTTATCCTTTTAATAAAAATTGAAGCCATTCTAGTGAGTTTTTGATTCCTGAAAACAGGATTTTTGGTTTCTAAATCTTATGTAGAATGAGTATTTAAAAATTGTATAGGAGCAATGCCATTTATCATTGAGGAATTTGGTATGTTTTTGTACCTGCAGCCTTAGTTTCCCTTTCTATTGAATCCTTGGGTGCTATCTGGTACCAGTAAAAACATAGATCCTCACAATTCTCCTTATTAATTTATTTAGTAATTATTTGGGAAAAAACTATTTGATCACAGTTGCTAACATAGTATAACTTTTAACTACAAATGTGGGTATAATGTCTTATATTTTCCCTGGATAGTTCTAGCTAGGGGGATTTCAGATAGTGTTTTAGTTTCCTTGCATAGGAATAAAAGATTTGAACCTAACTAACTTAAGCAAAAGTCAGTCTTAAAAAAAAGAATTGAAATGTATGATCAGAAAGATACCATTCAGTATATCGAAAGAAATGCCTGCAAACTAGATTGGGGGAACTAGGGGGGACAAAAACAAATGAGCTCATCAATCTCAGCGGGAGAACTCAGTACTTCTTATTCAGGGCACTGATATCATAATTAACTGGAATTAGCTATTTGTAATAATCTTTCCTCATATTATTTTATGTAAGATTTCAATACCCAGGGATACAACTTGATTATCATGGTTGATGCACATGCCAAACATTTAATTGAGTCATGACACTGGAATAGGTCTGCTGATGCTGTTCCCACAAGAACCACATCTAGTGGCAAATTTGCAATGCAAACTTTACCAAGCAAAGTCAAAGACAAGTGCTACTACTAAAGAATAATAGAAAAAAGTTAAATAACTTCAGAATATATTATTTTTTTTCTCAGTATTATTTTCTTTCCATCAAAACCTGGAATGACCTATATACTATTTCCCTCAAGAGAAAAAGAAAAATTGCCAAAAAAGGGCTGCCTGTGTTGAACACATTGTAAGTATGGTTTGTAGGAAAAAATAAAAGCAATGAATCAGTTTCATCCATTTCTGTATTTATATGGATCACCCTTAATGTTGAACTATATTCATATTATTTTTAAATGATATTTGTGTATTTATTAACTTCAGTTTACCCTCATGAAGCAAAGGCAATTTTCTTTTCTCACTGGCCTTGAGCTGGACTCTATTTCCCAGACTCCCTTGCAGTTAGGTGGGCCACGTGAGTGTTTTAGTCAAAGGAACTTAAATAGCTATGGTGGAAACCACTGCCAAATTAACCTGCTTAAACCATCCATATCTTTTCCATCTGCTGACTTCCCTCTGCTCTTCCCTCTGCTGACTGACAAAATGAAGAGAGCTCACTGGAAACTAGATATTGAAGATGACATTGCTGCCAATCACCAGGATCCTTTAAAGACTATACTGAACAACAAACTACCCTCCCACATCACCTCCTTGGGTTAATATGTGAATAAGATACTCCTAATATTTTTGTGCCTTTGTTTGTAGAAGTATTTATTTCAACAGTTTTGGTTAACTCACTTAATAGTCCTCATAGGATATATTTTACACTGTAATTAGCCTTTTCCTAATTTCCTACTTATTTTACTTCGTTATACATGTGTAAGGATAAGAATCTTGTGAGTTATGAATTAAACCCAAAGAAACCAACTGATGCCCACACAATAATGCCTAGCCAGTGCTTCTGTAGGTTTCCTGAATGATGTACATGCTGTGAGAATGATACACTACACATGAGAGAACAGGTCAGATTTCTTATGAGCAGCTTTCAGTTGACAAAGCTCCAGAACATCTCTATAGTCAGCAGCATCTCATCACTAATGTTAGATTTAATTATGTCTCATAAGTAGGGTTCATTCATAAAGCAAGATAAGAGAGTAAGTGTGAGAGATGTTCACACTGCATCTTGCAAATAATTGATTCTCTTACCATATGGCCCTTCCACCCTGTATCACTTCTGCCATGGAAGGAAGAGAATGCCTCTTAGAATAACTGGGTGGAACACCTGGGGGGCTTACTTGGTTAAGCACCTGACTCTTGGTTTTGGCTTAGGTCATGATTTCAGAGCTGTGAGATCCAGTGCTCAGAGTGGAGTCTGGTTGAGATTCTCCCTTACTCTCCCTCTGCCCCTTTGCCTACTCACACTCTCTCTTAAATAAATAAATAGAATATTAAAAAAAAAAAAAACCTTTATTTCTTTATTTGAGAGATTGAGAATGAGAGTGGGGTGGGAGGGTCCGAGAAAGGGAAAAAGAGACTCCTAAGTAGCCTCCATGAGGAGCCCACCCCTGACTTCATGACCGGAGCTGAAATCAAGAGTCAAATGCTTAGATGACTAAGCCACCCAGAAGCCCTCGCATAAGCTCTTGAAAGACCTACTTGGTCTTTCTGGATCTGGAAAGGAGCTACCAAATTGAGCCAAGTGGGTTTCAGGTTCTGAAGTTAGGGGAAGCTTGACAAAGGCAGCCAGTGAGACTTGGAAACAAAGAGCATCTTTCTCTGACCTCAGGAAACAATTGGCAGTTTAGAGATTGTCTTTGGCTTTATCAGAGGCATAGGAAAAGCTGTGCCTTCTGGTGACTGTTCCTTTGTCCAACCTACCCTAATGACAATCTGATCACTAAGTATACAGAAGGAAAGAAACTATACTATCCTTAAGAGCACACAGAACCAGAGGAGGAAATAACGAAAACCCAGAGATGAGCCCGTGTAGACCATCAATTAAGTTATTAAAGTCATGATATTAACATTTTTTACGCAATTTTAACTATTTGTAAGACTAGGTCATCAGTATTCAGCACCCAGTTAGTGGCTTTGCAGAACTTGTGAAATTAATAGCTCAGAACCCACAGGTTTAAAAAAAAAAATAGAGAGATGATATGTAATGGAAACAAGAAGTTTATAGGATAGTTGCCAGAAATATAGTATGAAAATAACACATGTTTTAGAAAAGGAAAAGGAATATATGATATAGAAGAAAAGGTTACATAATCAAAGGGGACAATTTATCTGATCCAAAGAATTAAAAATCACAAGATGCCTGGGTGGCTCAGTTGGTTAAGCTTCTGATTCATGATTTTGGCTCAAGTCATTATCTCACATGAGATCAAGCCACAAATCGCCGCTGTGGTGACTATGGAGCCTGCTTGGGATTCTCTGTCTCCTTTCCTGTCTGCCCCTTCCACACACTACCTCTCCCACTTGCATGTGCTCCCTCTCAAAACAAAAACAAAAACAAAAACAACAACAACAGAAACAAAACTCATCAAGTCCCAGGCAAGGTTAATTAAAAAAGTGCCTTTAGCATCAGAGTGAATAACTTGAATTCCAAGGATAAAGACAATAATCCACAGCCTCCAGTAAATTACAGAAAATTACTTCTGAAAGAAAATGAAGCTAACATCGGCTTTTCACTGGTTGTAATACATGGTCGAAGTCAGTGAGACAGAGAAAAATACTCAATCTGCTAATAATATGCTCAAATACGGTGTAATTTTTCTTTTAGGGCAAAAGAAAAATATTTAAGAAAAGGAAATTATTTTAGATTGTATATTAATGGCATACACCATCAGAGGAAAATAGTTGGAAAACTAATTTGACCAACCTGAAACAGAACAAAACCAGAAATATCTAGGTAGGGAAAAGTGGGAGAAAAAATAATTATGATTAATAATTCATAATATACTTTAATCTTAGGATATGTTAATGAAAGCACAATTAGGCATTTAAAAACAATGGCAGTGCTATGAGTATATACTGTAAGGAAAAACCTAATAATGACTTGTGCCAATTAATAAGCAAGATAACAACACCTAGGAGCTGGGTTGGGGTCTGAGGTGGGGCGGGGGGAAGACTCTCTAAGGATCCACTGTGAAAAGTGGGCTAAAAAGTGGTCAGAGACAAAAGGCAAATAGAGCATTTAGTGGAGATAAATAAATACAAGTAACAGAAAGTTTCTACTTTTTACCATTTAATATTTAATAAATATTAAATGGAGAGCAACAATTCGTGTTAGAAGGGATCTCATTGCCATCGGAAATATGAATTGTCCAATTTATTAACCAGTGATCTAGTAGTATCAATCACACAATACTGTCAATTTTTTAGACTCAGTACCTTCATTTCTTAGCTATCTATCCCATAAAAGTAAAGCATTAGGAAGAAAAATACAGAAGGTACAGAAGTGAAGATATTTATTTCAGCTGTGTTCATAGGAGTAAATAAAACCTGGAAATAATCTGAATGTTCACGAAGAGAGGAATGGTGAAAATCATTGTGAAATCACCATGGTTTAGTTTCATATGAAACTCCTCATATGATTAAATTACATACATTTTTATTTACTTGAGGATATGTACCAGATGTATCTTTTCATGCAGGTAAATCAGGTATCAGAAAAAAGTATGTATATGTTCTCTTTTTAAGATTAAATAAGACCCAATATATGTAAAGCATGTTTGTTTACACCGTGTATTTTGTTATAAAGGTATCTGAGTTTTGTAAAAAGAAGAGCGCCTGGCTGGCTCAGAGGTTTGAGCCTCTGCCTTTGGCTCAGGTCATGATCTCAGTGTCCTGGCAGGTCATGATATCAGGGTCCTGGGCTCCAGTCCCGCATCAGGCTCTCTGCTCAGCGGGAAGGCTGCTTCTCCCTCTTTCTCTGCCTGCCTCTCTGCCTATTCGTGATCTCTCTCTGCCAAATAAATAAGCAAACAAACAAATAAATATCTAAAAAAAAAAAGAAAATGATCCTGGAATAGTTTTCTGGCTTGCATATTTCTGGAATTTTCTTAGGCATTATTCTGCTGCATTTCTACACAAATACAGCACTAATAATGTGGGAAAAAAAGGATTTTTAGATGGTTTTATGTTAACAGATTATCAACTAAATTCTTACTTATAGATTTGTCATTTTTTGTTAAATTTGAATGACTTCTAATCTACACACAGCCAAGCTTACAACTGATTTGGATGGAGCTAAATTTATGTAGCAGAATTAAAACATGTGTTTGTGTATGCATGTGTGTGTGTGTGTGTATTACATGTGTACATGTAAATAATAAAACTAAAATTACCCTTATAATAATAGCAATAAAAGAATGGATTAGACTAAAAATTTTGGATAACTCATTAAAAATGACCATGAGTTTAAGAAATTAGCAGGTAATTAATTGACTGTCATGATTTTTTTTTCTTTCACATTCACATTTTTCAGCTGCTGAGAATTTCCAATAGACTCAATTGTGCTAATATTATTTGAAGTTAACGAAATGATCAGGAGCCATTCTTAGGGTTCCAGGTGAGTGAATAATTAAATTTGTATCTCAGTTGATGAACTATGTTCTACATAATTCCACTTTCCATGTGTAAGAGTAACCCAAAGTAACCATTTCTAAATTTTAGTAACAATGAAACATGCTTTAACATAGTCAATCAAATTGATTGGGCATGCATTCAATTTTATGAAATAATATGCACTGAATTCAGTAGAATTCATTGTTATAAAATTTTCTGACAGAAAGTATTAGCTATTTTAAACTCTTTATTTCATTGTCTCGAAATTAATTCATATTTTTCCACAAATCCTTTGCAGCCTTACTGTCTTACTTCCTTTCATTCCAGAAGCATTTCATTAGATTTCACAAATGAGTGAGCCTGTGAACAGTGAACTGAAATAAATGTGGTTTGATTCACTACTTCCCTTTCATTAGGCTAACATGTATTAGATTACTTTTGTTAATCCAAGTGTATAGAATTTAAAAAAGAAAAGACTTCTTTAAAAAAAATTGTAAAACTAAACATAGATTTGAACCAAATATCCATTATTATTCCAAAAGTTAATGCAAATATAAATGTGGTCTTTTCCAAAAATGCTTAGAAATATGTATTATGAGAGCCAGTATTTATACTGCATGTGTTGGTTTAATGTTCAGATGCATATTAATAAGACATCTAAATCAAATATCTCTTATTAGTAGAAACAATTTTTGCATGTTAACTTAATTGCTGCAATAAATGGCTATTTTAAGGCACATGTCAACATGTTTAGATATAATTAAGAACAAATAATCCTTTGAAAGGGAAGAAGTGATTTTGCAATTTTGAAAAAGATTTAGCAATTGTATTCAAAATCAAAAAAGCTAGTTCTCTCAAAGCTAATTGAAGAACGTTGATTAATTAATTTAGTATTTTATTTTTCTTGCTTACCTGGTATTTCCCTCAATACTTTAGTGTTCAGGATCATATCAGAAAGGTAGATGATGAGTTTCTAGAACTCTCTAATTTGAGCTGAATTAAGATATTCATTGGTTATTTATTTTACTTTGAAAGTCTTTTAGGAATGTGAACACAAAATTTTATATACATTTATAATGATACTTATATTTAAGCTCAGTATCTCTCTTTTTTAGGCCATTATATTTCTCAATATTGCCAAGCCAGTGTTTAGAATTATGTAATATTTTTAAGCTCATGTTCAAATATAAACATTTATACTACAATTGTTATTTACACAATTATATTCACTTATTATTCTGAATATATAGTTTTTTCTTTTTACTTTACAAACATGATACCTCATTACCTCTATTTGTACATCTCAACTTTCTTCCACAAAATGGAAATTGATCAGAGTAAACTGGTGTATCTATCCATGATTCTTTACATGACTACATGGTACTCCATGGCATGGATATACTCTGATTTATTTTCCCATGACTATACATACTTGTTCTGTGCTATAAACACTAGTATTATAAATATCATTGTATATGTGTCCTTGCATACTACATTTTTTTTCTGAGTAAAGGTTTTTAATTTCTTAATTATATCTATAAAATCTCAATGTTCTCAATTTCATATTGCTTAATTACATCAAAGTAAGTATAACACATTACATTACCCACAACCCACAAGTATTCCCCTCTTCATTCTCTGACAGTAATAGATGTTATAGCTTATTTTAACTTTTGCCTGTCTGTTGTGTGTTGTGATATGTCATTATCCTGTAAGTGGTATGTCATTATCAAATAGTCATTCTCTAATCACTTGTGAGTTTAGCTATTTTGCACATTTATTGAACTCTTACTTTTGTCAAAAATGTAAAATGGTATAACTTTTTGGGAAAATATTTAGCATTTTCTTTAAAAATTAACTGTAAATCAACCATATGTTTCAGCCATTTCCTTCCTGGGTATTTCCCCCACCCCCAAAAAAATGAGACCATAGCTCTATACCAAGACTTGAACATGAATATTCATAGCAGCTTTATATTTAATGCTCCAAAAGCTGAAATAATACCAAAGTTCTTCACAGCTGATGGATACATTATAATATACCCATACAATGAAACACAATGAAATAGCAAAAGTGAACTACTGATACACACACAACATAGGCAAATCCGAAATCACTATGCTGTGTGAAAGAAGCCAGACAGTGAAAAAGTGCATACTAAATGATTCCATTCATATAAAAATCTAGGAAAAGCAAACAAATCTATATGGACAGGAAATGGACTAGAATTTTTCTAAGAACTGTAGGAGAGTCAGAGCCAGTGTAGAAGGATTACGTTAGGGCAGGACTAATCTATTTGGAGTGATACATATGTTTATCATCTTGATTTTGGTGATATGTCAAAATTATCAAATTATACAATTTAAATATGTAAAATTTATTGTATGCTTCTTATAGCTCAATAAATCTGTTTTTAAGAACTTTTTAAAAAGCAGAAATAGGGGTGCCTGGGTGGCTCAGTCAGTCAGTTGAGTGTCCAGCTCTTGATTTTGACTGAGGTCACGATCTTTTTTTTTTTTTTTTTTTTTTAAAGATTTTATTTATTTGACAGAGAGAAACATAGCCAGAGAGGGAACACAAGCAGGGGGAGTGAGAGAGGGAGAAGCAGGCTTCCCGCCGAGCAGGGAGCCCGATGTGGGGCTTGATCCCGGGTCTCCGGGATCATGATCTGAGCCGAAGGCAGTTGCTTAACCAACTGAGCCACCCAGGCGCCCCGAGAGGTCACGATCTTAAGGTTGTGAGATCTAAGCCTGCTTCGGGTTCTGTGCTAAGCAAGGAGTTTGCTTGAGATTTTCTCTCTCCTTCTCCCCCATCTCTCCCCCTACTGTGTGTGCCTATGTGGGTGCTTTCTCTTTCCAAAAGAAATAAATCTTTAAAAAAGTGAATCTATATAAAAGCAAAAATAAACTACCTCTTTCAGTTTTTTTTTTTTTTTTTTAGATTTTATTTATTTATGAGAGAGAGTGACAAAGAGCACAAACAGGGGGAGGGGCAATGGAAGAGGGAGAAGGAGAAGCAGTCTCTTCCTCCCCAGCTAGCAGGGGGCCTAGCTTGGGGCTCAACCCCAGCACCCTGGGATCACAACCTGAGCAGAAGGCAGGCACTTAACCAACTGAATAACAGTCATTCTATGATAAACCAATGCAATAAATACATAATTATTGTATTTTGTTAGAACCTTTGATGGAAGTCTATGCAATTTTTAATTGCTTTGTTCTTTACCTTGTTTTACATGATTCTCTAAGTTTGACAGTTGGCTTCAGTCACCAAAACTTTTGTCCTATTGGGTACCTTGAGAAGAAAATGAAGAAATGTGAATTTAATGACAGGTTAAATATTGTCTCTTCTTCTTGTCCCAGCATAGTACAGTGCAACATATGTAGAAAAGGGGAATATAGTTTAAATGACCACAGATATTGTCCTTAAATACCTTCAAGTCTACAGAAGAGCTGTGTAAAGCTCTTTGTTAATTAAACTGCACAACTTACTAAGTGTTCTATGAACAGATGTTCTTTTTTTCTAACAATAACAAAAAAGCAATTTTGATTTAGGAAATATAATTTTTCCAAGTCGCAAATGGCAAGGATGCAGAAGTCAAGTCAAGGTATAGGATATTTGTAAGATAAGAAAGGACATGTATATACCTAATTTAAAGGATGATGGAGACCATCAAAAGAGAATTAATGTGATTTCTTATTTCATACACTGATTTTATCATCACTTTCCTTTGGAAATATCAGTGGTATCTTCAAATGGGACATCCATATATCAAAATATTCAGAAATTTATTAAGCTATATTTATAAAAATATTAAATATTATAACAATACTTTTACCTTCTTCAAATTCTATGTAATAGTCAAAGTATTCTAAGACTCTAAAACAGGTTCTTAGGAAAGCTAATTACCTTTAAAAAGTTCCATTTGAACCGTGAAGACCTAGTTTTACTGAGACACCTGGGTGGCTCAGCTGGTTACACATCTGCCTTTGGCTCAGGTCCTGATCCCAGGATCCTGGGATGGAGTCTCACATGGCCTCCCTGCTTTGTGGGGTATCTGCTTCTCCCTTCCCTTCTACATCTCTCCCTGCTGTGGTCCCTCTCTTTCCATCAAATAAATTAAAAAAAATATTTTTTAAAGGCTGTTTTTTCTTTTGGAAATAGTTTATTATGAAGATAATCTTAGGTAAAGCCTTGTTTGAGCACTTATGGTATTGTCCAGAAAACAGTTCCATCAGTTAAAATTACAACAAAACTAATAAATATTTCATTTTAATTTCTTTTCAGGTTCAAGAACATTTACACAGTCATTTAACTATGTAATATTATTTAACATTTTTAAAGTAAATTTTATGGGCTAAGGCAAATAAATGCATTATAGGATAAATATTCTGATAAATTTAATAATTATGTTCGGAGATGATGAAGCAATGTGTCTAATTTTAAATATCCCAGTAATTAAACTTTCCATTTATAGCTTTCAAATTTAAAAAATGTTGAGCTTATTATAATTATAATGAAATATTGAACACAATTATATGAACTTTAATAATTGATATCAGTGTATCTTCCATGAAACTTTATGGAATGTTGAAAAGAAGTAATTAAAGAAAAGAAAGAGTTTATATGAAGAGGTTAATGCCTTCAAAACTATATAGAAGACATAAAATTTCAGGACAGTTGCTATTTGACCTTGAATTCTAACAATGAGAACATTATTTTATGCTGATTTTAGTTATTAGAGAAAAAAACCTCAACTTTTTGGAAGCTGATGTTAGTTCATTTTAGTACCCTTCAGTGACAATAGAGCTTGAATCTTCTATGACTGTTTGCAATTTTATGCATTATTTTACTAATCCAACCTGCAAAATAAATATCATGTAATAACAAGAGGTATTTCAGAGTGCCACCTGGATACTTCAGTCCTTAAGCATCTGCCCTCAGCTCCTGTCATGATTCCAGAGTCCCAGGATCAAGGCCTGCTTCGAGATCCCTGCTCCACGAGAAGCCTGCTTCTCCTCTCACTGCCCCTGCTTGTGTTCCCTCTCTCACTGTGTCTCTGTCAAATAAATAAATAAATAAAATCTTTAAAAAAAAAAGCGGTGTTTCAGAGACATGTTGACACTGTTCCTTTATTTTTCTAGATAATATATAAAGTGATTTCTCTAACACGAAAGGCACTGTCCAAGTAAATAGCAACGGGAAGTGTTATCTAATGTGGCAAACTCTCTAGACACATTCATATTATTGTTCTTTTCTTCATGATTCTGGTCAAACAAAACATTCTTTATTTAATTAGGATTTGATTAGGATTGAAGAAATCCTAATTTTTTTACAGGTAAAAGAAAAACCCCAATGGGTAGTGTAAGACATTTTTTTTTTCTTAAAGATTTTATTTATTTGACAGAGAAAAACACAGCCAGAGAGGGAACACAAGCAGGGCGAGTGAGAGAAGGAGATTAGGCTTCCCGAGCAGGGAGCTGGATGTGGGGCTCGAAACCAGGACTCTGGGATCATGACCTGAGCTGAAGGCAGATGCTTAGCTACTGAGGCACCCAGGCACCCCAGTGTAGGACATTTTGAATTAAATTTTATATTGAAGATATGGGGTTGCTATTAGCAATAACATCATTGTGTAGATGAATACAATAAATTAACATTCATGATCATAATTCTTTTTTATTCTATTTGTTTCTAGTAAAATATATAAGATCCATTTCTTTACAAACAAATCATTCTATGAACAGAATTAAAAAATGGAATAAAAAAACCTTTTATTAAAGAACTTACAAAAAAAAACTACTAAGTAAAAAGACTGACTGTGTTACATTTAATTATATTGGATGAGGTAAACATTAACTAATAATGGGGTGTTACAAGAGATCTGTAAGAGGATTATGAAAGGAAAGGTATAACTTCCAAACTGGTAGGCAAAGGGATAGAGAAACACTATATTAGATAATACTTTAAGTGCTACAGAATTTAACATTTAACCAAGCATATGACTAGAAGTTTTGCTGCCAAAGAAAGGTAGGTTGTTAGTTCCCAGGAGAATTAGAGGTTAATATTACAAAGATTCTACCAAGATTCAAGTTTGCTTTGCACACCTGAGAACTTCATTTTATGTGCAGAGAGAAGAATGAGCTCTTTCTTAGGGAAAGGGCATATTAACCAAATCTTTTAATAATCAGAATTCCAGTTTTCTATTATAGCTAGGTAAATAACACCGTGGAGTGGACCAGAACACTAATGGTCATATACATGACTAGTCCTATCTCTCTCTCTCTCTCTCTCTCTCACACACACACACACACACACACAGACACAGACACAGACACAGACATACACACACATCTATCTTTACACAGATCTGAAGGAGAATTATTTTAAAATTGGAATATTATTGGGGCACCCGGGTGGCTCAGTTGGTTGAGTGACTGCCTTCGGCTCAGGTCATGATCCCGGAGACCGGGGAACGAGCCCCGCATGGGGCTCCCTGCTCGGCGGGAAGCCTGCTTCTCCCTCTCTCACTCCCCCTGCTTGTGTTCCCTCTCTCGCTGTGTTTCTCTCTGTCAGATAAATAAATAAAATCTTTAAAACAATAAAAAATAATAAATAAATAAAATTGGAATATTAGTGAGCACTCAGGAGGAGCTAGATGAGAGAATATTTTATATCATATCAACCCATTTATGAAGCAGAGGTTTAGATAGTCAAATTCTACTGATTTATGCTCACTTATCATGACTAATATTTGTATTTGTGTAATACACATGATAAGGACTTTTTTTCAGTAGCTGTACATCTATGTCTGCAAGGTTGACTAATCTTTGTGCATAATGTATTTCTTCCCAGTGTGTTAATATACTCTATGAGGTTAAATTTGGTATTGTCTTCCCATCAGAGAATCTTCCCTATGTCAACTTTTGTTTATAATGCAATTATTTACAGTTCATATAACAATCTTCATCTAAAGTTAATTCCCATTGAAAGTCCAATGTACTGCTAACAGATAACATGCATTCATAGATGAAATCAGGGAACATCTGTGTGGCTCAGTCAGTTAAGCAGCTGCCCTTGATTCAGGTCATGATCCCAGGGCCCTGGAATCAAGTCTTGCATCTGACTCCTTGCTCAGTGGGGAGCCTGCTTCCCCCTTTGCCTGCTTCTCCCACTGCTTGTGCACCATCTCTCTCTCTCTCTGACAAATAAATAAATAAAATATTTTTTAAAAGGTGAAATCAGGATGAAACCTGACTTTACACGTAAACTTAATAGATTTATTTCTGCTTGTTTAGAATGTCCAGATTCTTAAGGAAGATGAGAAATAGCAGGAAATCTTAGATGAAATTTTCTTTTTCATGATTTGTAATATTTTGGAATTTAAATAATGGGTTGGCCATGACTTTATTAGAGAGCAATATGTATAGTGTACCCATTTATTAAAATATGGACACTTATTTTGTTGAATATTTTGTTTCTTGATATTAAGATATATGATATGTATGTTCATGGAATTTCACTAAACTGGGAAATATGAAGTATTTTGCAGATTCACTCCTTCACTGAGAGTCTAAGTCATTGGGTAAATAAATCACCATGTGTCCAGCATTACCTATAGAATTTGGTGGGTCACAATATAAATGGAATCTGCTCAGAATATATATATATGGCAACAAAATTAAATGATATACATGGAGAGCAGAATTATGGGTTACAACGGAAAGGTCTACATGTTCTTTAGACTAGAAGTGACCACAGATGCCCACTATGAGCTATACTTAGCTCCCACTGCCATTTTATCCATAAGCTTTAACTTTACTAAGCAATTTTCTATTCCTCAACACAATATGATCACATTTCAGAACTTTTAGCTAAGTTGTCTATGCTTTAATGTTTTATAAACCCTCATCTACTACTCCTTCATTAAGTTGAGTAAAGTTAATCTGTTATCTTGTCTCTGAACTCTATTCTGGAATGCTTCCTCCCATTACAGAATATTGTGCATATGTGCACTCTATTGCATTTAGTTTCAATTGTTTAAGAACTTTTTAGGTACAGAGATGATCACCCCCTTTATTGCTTCCTAGAAAACATCACCACGTCAAATACATAATTTTCACTCTATAAACTAAACATTTGGACAAACAAACTAAATGAATGAACATTATTACTGGCTCCTAACTTTTCAATTTTCAAGATTTTGGTTTGATATACCTGGCTATTAGTATGGAATCCTATGTTGTTTATTTTTACATGTATATGCACTACCTCTTCATTCTCAGATTTAAAAAAATGAATTTCAGGTGATTAAAAAGAGACTTGTACAAAGTGACAATTTGATGTCAGGTTTGTGTGCTTTATTTTAGTAGACTTTAAGTCGTACATCTGCCTTTATTTCTAATTAGTAACAATTTTGGAACTGTACGGAATCATACAGAGGGAAACTTTTTTTTTTACTCATATGCATTGTAACTAAAATAGGTTTGAATAGCTGTTAAATTATAGCAGATACGTTAACCAAAATCATAAGTTTAAAGTAAAATGTATTGGGGTGCCTGAGTAGCTCAGTCATTAGGTGTCTGCCTTCGGCTCAGGTCATGATCCCAGAGTCTTGGGATTGAGCCCTGCATTGGACTCCCAGCTCCGTGGGGAGCCTGCTGGTCCCTCTCCCACACCCCTGCTTGTGTTCCCTTTCTAGCTGTGTTTCTCTCTGTCAAATAAATAAATAAAATCTTGTAAAAAAATAAAGCAAAAAGTATTACATGAACATTTTTTTCTCTGTGAAATTTCAGAGTAAATTGCATAACTTCAGATGATGTTTCTAGGAGAATGTCAACAGATTCTAAGAATATTATGAATAATAACGTGATAATAGGAGGGTGGTAACTTTTGGAACTTATAAACTACAAAGAGGCTTAACACAATATATATGCATACTGTGTGTGTGTGTGTGTGTGTGTGTGTGTGTGTGTGTGTAATGAAGCTTTCCTTATCTATTATAGTGGACATCCATTTAATGTTTCAGAAATGAGACTAATTTCTTCATTTCTTCTTGTGGTCCTGTAAATATTTGTAGTTTCACAAGAGAGACAAATATAATTAATAGTCAATACAGATACTGTCCATTACTTTTATTTCAAACCTACTCTTCTTTTTCCTTCAGCAATTTTGTTTTTAATCCCAGTGTATTTTTCACTTCAGCTACTATAATTTTCATGCCAAGAATTTCAATTTGGATCTTTTTTTGACATCTTAACATGACTACTTAAGTTTTGAACACATGAAATGTAATCTAATATTTGTTTTAATGTCCATGCTGGAGAATTCTAATATCTGTGTCAGTTATGGCTAAGTTTTAATTTGTCCACTTTCCTTCTTATTATGGATTGCATTTTTCTATATCTTTAAGTTTCTGGTGACTTTTTATTGGGTCATTTTGCCTAGTTTGTGCTGGATATTTTTGTATTCCTATATTCTGAAGCTTTGTTCTGACATGCGATTAAGCTACTTGGAAACAGTTTGGCCATTGCAGGTCTTGCTTTTAAGACAGTATCAGGCAAGACAATGACAGTGTTTAAAATGGGGCTAATTGTTCCCTGTTACTGAAACAAGACTCTTCTATGTGTTCTGCCTAATCTTCCTTGAAGTATGAGGTGTTACAACTTGGTGGATGGAAAGAGGCAGAGTTTCTGCCCTGTGCGCCATTTATTTATCCTTTAATGTTTTTGTATTGTTCTTTCTCCAGTCATAGATAGTTACCCCAAAGATGAGTAATTTTTCTTCTCTTGTTTTTAGCTTTCTCATATGTCAGTATGGGAGACTGCATTTTATGATTTGAGATTCCATATTAATTTTAAATATTCTACTAATTTTGACAGTTTTCCAAAACATGTGATGGTAATATCTAAAACAATTCTATTTAGAAATTGTGCATTTTTAAATTGGCTTCAAATACTTCGACACTCTTATCACTGAAAGGCAGTGTCTATGTCTCCTTCTTTTGTGTATGCATGAACATATAACTGTCGAGCAAAATAATATGTATGACCTAAGGGTAGACAAAAGTTTACCATGTGACTTATGAGGCTATGTCATAAGAGACTACGCAACTTCCATTGAATTCTGGTAACATTCATGCTGTAGTCTTTCAGATACCCTGTAAAATATTTGATTATATACATAGTGAAATCCCATGAGGGGTCTAAGACACATGGCAAAGTCTTGTATAGATACTCTTGTTGACATTCTAGTTGAATTGCATCTTTGTGTTATTCCAGCCTGGCCACTAAGCATGTGAATGAAGCAGACTCCGGATCATTTCCAATTTCATGTCCTCCCAGCTGAGGCTCCCAATATAATGGAGAGGAAAGAGGTATTTCTTTGGTTCCTTGTACAAATTCCAGACCCACAGAACTTTTAAGAATAATAAAATGTTTTATGCTAGAAATTTTTAGATGCTTTCTATGTAGCAATAGTAATCAGAAGAATAGTTATGAAAGTAATTATTATCACTTTACTAAATTGATATGATATTCTATAGAGCTATCAAATAAATTTTCTTGTTTCAACTGAAACCTGAAACCTGAAAATTTTATGTTTGGTTGTTTTAGCCTCCCTGATAGTCTTTAACGGCAAAAATTAAATGTTTAAAGTTATACTGAAAACAACAACATAATGAAAGGGAAACAGCTTGCATACTGTATAAGTATTTTTTTATGTCACAAAAATGCAAGACATGATAGTACTATTAAATATAATACTGTGTTGAGCAGGAAACTGTAGGATATACTATGTCTATCACAAAAGTTTGGATGATGTTCAGCTGGAAACTCATTAGGAAGAAAAGAGTGAAATAGTGTAATATTACACATATTTTCACATTGTGATAAATGGATGGTGCTTCACTTAAAAAAATACATTGCATAAAATAATAAGAACCACATAAAGCAACAAGAAAACATGGAACATAGTTACTATAGAACAACTGATAGAAAATATATAGATTATGGGTTGGCAATTTTTTAACTTAACTGTTAATTTTTTTTTTCATTTCACAATAATTTCTTTTTAGTATGTCTACATGGAAATTTAAATTGAGTCGTTTAAAACAATGAGCTTCTTTTAGGCGTACAACTCACAAGATTTTCAAGTAGATTTAGTGTGATCCAAAAACTCAACGTGACCATATATAAAGAGTTGAAACTAAATGGCAACCTTTGACAAAAATATATTTCTTACTAGATTTCATTGGCTTTTACCAAATTATGGCAGGTCCTGAAATTATCAATACCAGGGAACATTTTTGAGGACCTATTGAGCCACTTATTTGTCTATGTTTTCACTTGTCATCCTTTAGCTTCTTACTAGACTGAATTTCTTACAGGATATGAGACCTTAACTAGCTTATTTTGACTTTAGTGATATATGTCAATATAGTACAATATATGAAGTGGTCATACATTTTCTAGCAATCCTGCATATGCAAAATGTATTTAGACCTAACGTGCTTCATTTGAGCCATTCAGAGACACGGTTTCTCTCAGGCCTCTTTTGAATCCCAGAAAAAATTTTTTAAATGGTATTTTCCACGTTATTCAGGGAGTTTTACTCCATTTTCCCGGGTATCTCCCATGTATGCATGAGGAAAATATGTAATGAAACTTGATTATTTTCCTCTTGTTAGTCTATCTTTTATTACAGAGGAATCTCAGACATGAAACCTTGAAGAGTAGAAGGAAAATTATTTTTTTTCTTCTACAATATATGTTTAGCTAAAGTAAAGATTTTATAAATTATCTGCATAGGGAAAAGATGCAAGATATATATGTGAAAATACTACAGTCTTAGGTTTTGTTGCTTAAGTTGGATATTTTCTGTTAAAAGTCTCCGTAGTTGGTCAGAACAACATAAAAGTGTCACTAAGGAAATTAAGAATTTAAATCAAAGTTTGCTACCATTAGGCTTTGGTCTACTGCAGAGGCAATTTGATAGCAAACAAAAATGGATACAGAGAGATACATCTGAAGTATTTGTGAATACTTCAGATAACACATTTAAATATAACCTTGTACATAGAGCAAATTGTCTTAATAATTTTAAATGCATACCATTTCATAAAGGATGAGAGTCTAATTTTCAGGAGGATAAAACCAGTTCTGTAAAATGACATTTCGTAGAAGCTTTCCTGTTTGAACTGGTCTGCTTAGTTGTAGCAAAAGGAAGTCTCCAGCTGATACCTTTGATTTCCCTAGCTGGTTTGTTTGATTACCCTCATATGGATAATTCAAAAACCATATGGGGGGAATTTACTCTTTTAGTATTTGCAACTAAAACTTGCTGGGATACTCGGATCTTACAGCTTATAAGCAAACAAAAGGGAAAGCCACATCATTTTTATTTCCCCACAAGGAATAAACTTTATAAGACTAAGAATGAAAAGAACAGGTTTTTGGAAATATATAATGTAACTCAAAAATATTTTACTCTTCTAATTTGATTTCTGTGTCAGTTTTGGTTCTCTGTTGATTGGTTTACAGAATATTTCCTTTATCTTCCTTCATTTGATAATATCTTTACAAGACTCATGCAGGCTCATAAACATATGTTTGTTTTTTGATATACTAATTATAATCCATCTGATCAGTGATAAAAGAAATATCAGTATCGTAGTCCAGTCCCAGATTTATTTATACATTAATTTATAAATTTTATTGCATGGCTAATATTTGTAAAGTGAAAAAACAGAAATGCCACTTGTCATTATCCTTCTGTGGAAGACAAAGTACTATAATTTTAGGTATAGTGCTGTAGAGAAAACAGAGCATATATAAAAGGAATGTATATTAAATAGGTCTTTGATTCTCTCACTCCACCTAGGTGTCCAACACGTTCATAAATTCTTTTTTTTTAAGAGAATTTATTTATTTATTTCACAGAGAGAGAGATCACAAGTAGGCAGAGAGGCAGGCAGAGAGAGAAGAGGAAGCAGGCTCCCTATTGAACAGAGAGCCAGACATGAGCCTCGATCCCAGGACTCTGGGATCATGACCTGAGCCAAAGGCTGAGGCTTTAACCCACTGAGCTACCCAGGTGCCCAACATGTTAATAAATTCTGATGCTAGCTCTCCTGAGTTAGTGCAGTTCCCACAGACTGAGGGCTTGATCAGATGCCAATCATAAGCTGTAGATCACCTGTATTTTTGACCAACTGACTATACATCAGGGGTTTAATAATTTGCTAGCATAACTTACAGAACTCAGGAAAAAAAAACACTTTACTTACACAGGACAGCCAAATGGAGGAAGTGTACAGGGCAAAGTTTGGGTGGCAGCAGGTTGCCCAGAGCTTCCAAGCTCTCTGTGGACACACCACCCACCTAGAACATTCAATGTGTTCACCAACACAGAAACTCTCTGAACCTTGATGTTTAGGCATTTATATGGACGTCTCATAATGTAGGCACACTTTGATTAAATCACTGGTGATTGGTATTGAACTCAATCTCTGTTCTCCACACCTTCTCAGGAGGTTGGATTGAAGTTCAAAGTTCTAACCCTCTGATTATGGCTTAATCTTTCTGGAGACCAGCCCTCCAGCCTGAAGCTATGTAGGGGTTTCTACCATTGCATGCCAATGATACTCCTATCAATCAGGAGCTTCCAAGGGTTTTAGGAGCTCTGAGCCGAGAACTGAGACAGAGACCAAATATTTATTATTATTATTATTATTATTATTATTATTATTTTATTATTCCACAGGAGGTTAAGAGATGCAGTTTTTCACAGGGTGATCAGGAAAGTCTTTTCTCACAAGATTATTATTTGAGAAGAAACTAACTGAAGAGAAGAGTGGAAAGAGATGAGTTGTGGCTAGACTTTTTTTTCTTTTAAGATTTTATTCATTTGACAGAAACACAGCCAGAGAGGGTACACAAGCAGGGGGAGTGAGAGAGGGAGAAGCAGGCTTCCCGCTGAGCAGGGAGCCCGATGTGGGACTCGATCCCAGGTCTACCGGATCATGACCTGAGCTGAAAGCAGTTGCTTAACCAACTGAGCCACCCAGGCACCCCTGTGGCTAGAGACTTTTTAGGAAAAAAAGAATGGCTTGTTTTGAATGATGTTTCGAAAAGATCACCCTAGCTGCCCTGTAGAACTGTATTGTGGGAACATCACATAGGAGTAGAAACTGTGAAATCACTCTTTTTATTATTATTATTAAACTTTTGGACATATAGATTTAGCACTTTGGGAGGTTTGAATAATGGAAACAAAACTTTTAGCTGAAATGATAGTTCCTCTGGGAAGTCTTCCTTGAATTATTATGCAGAGTTAAGTGCTTTCTTCTCCAGGCCCACAGAACATCATTTTCAAATGTCTACTAAAAATAGAACAGACTGCATTTTTATGGTTATTTGATGATATGTCTACAGCCACCATTAGTAGATTATAAGCCCCTGGAGAACTGATTCTGAATTCGTACATCTTTCTGCCTGGTAGTTGTTATATTGTAGGTAATCAGTAAATTCTCCAGAATGTGTGAATGGATTTCAAGCTTCTATTTTCTCTTTTGACACTTAAGTATTTAGTTTGACACACTACTTAGTTTATTATTATTATTTTTTGCATAAAGAAGGCATCTTTTAAAAATATTTTAAATCTATTTTATTTAGCACACATATTGAAGTGTATATTATTATACTGATGAGATGACTTAGGCAGTAATGACCTCTTTTTCAGTATGGATATTCCAGCAATTTTATGACCTTTATATCAAAGTTTTCTTTCCTTGTGGTTTTAATACAGCATATTGTAACACACTGAAAAGAAATCTTTATTTTACACCATATGGTAATGTTCCAATACCAGTCAACAAACAAATTTGAGGGAGAAAAAAGTCACGTATTACATTTCCTATGGTATTATTCTGTTAGCACTTGCTGAGAAGTGAACTTAACGAAAAGGTCTTGCATAGTCAATAGAGAATGCAGAAACACATATTTTATTCTTGTGTTTAATAATTCCATAAAATATAAGACTTTTTATATATGTGTACTAAACCTGCAGTACTGTTTAATCTTTTGGAAAAGTAGTAAAAAATTATGCTAAGTGGTAACACAAAATGGGTATTTATATATTACAATAGTCATGTCTTAATTGTTCATTTAAATATTAATGTATATACCTATCCTCTTGTAACTTACTTTAATCTTCTCCAGTGATACTTTTCATTTTTCTCTTTTCAATTAAAATAATAAAAAACCTATATGTTATTTTACAACTATGTTTCTGTATCTTCCTAAAGTATTTTATTTTCCTAAAATGTTTAATATTTTCCTATATTTATAGTACTTATGAATATGTTTTTTATTGTAAGATTTAACTAGAAGCAATTTCCATTTTAAGATTATTACTTTGTAAAATGTAAAACAAAAGAATTACCACATATGAAATTTTCTTTTTAAAATCTAAATTTTCTTTTTAAAAATAAGATTGATATAACATTCTATAAATTTTCTTTTTAAAGTTTAAATTTTCTTTTTAAAAACAAGACTGATATAACATTCTCAACAACCCTAACAATAGTACTTATATTTTTATTTTTTCAAAATCAACAGTGGTATATTTCAGCAATGGTGTACAATTAGCAGGTCTGTAATAAATTTTAATAAACTGAGAAAAATATAATTTATGGAGCATTCAAAATATATTTTTTTAAATATTTTATTTATGTATTTGACAGAGAAACACAGCTAGAGAGGGAACACAAGCAGGGAGAGTGAAAGAAGGAGAAGCAGGCTTCCTGCCGAGCAGGGAGCCCAAGACAGGACTTGATCCCGGGTTTCCAGGATCATGACCTGAGCTGAATCACTTAACCAACTGAGCCACCCATGTGTCCCAAGGAGCATTTAAAATATTATTGACCTAAGGTATTTACACAAATGAGAATTCTTGAATTAAATCAGTTGGATTCTTGCTTTTACCCTTAACTAATAGGTAAAATCCCTATTAGTATCTGAATTTGGAACAAAACAACTTTTGATTAAGTATGTATTTTAAATAAAGATCTAAGTCAGAATGGTAACTATCACTAATAAATTTAGACCATAAAATCTATTTACACAAATGCTTCTCCCTAGTTTTTAATTCATTGCTAGACAGTAAGTTAAATGTGCTTTTCCTTCTAGGCACCAGAACATAACTGGGTGACAGATTTTGTTTCCCTATAGATTTGAGAAAATGAATATCAGTGTATGCTTTCAAAATATGTAACCATCACTGATCAGTTATTACATTTGTTTGATGTTATTTTAAACTACACAGAAAACATTGGATCTATTCTATTTGATTATCTTTAGCTGAGAAACCTTTAGGCTGAATTATAAATTAAACTCTTGCTTTCTTTAGAAGGACATTCCTTTCTTGAGGCTTATCGACACTGGTCTAATTTAGTTTTCATGCAATGGGGTCATTCAGTTGAAATCACATGGTTTATGTTTGCATCATGTTCTGCAGGGGTTTACCTCATGAGATTAAGAAATCAATGCTCATACTAGATATTCAGTTTATTGTCTCCCTTGAGTCCATGAGAGCTTATGCATTTCTACTTAGTGAAGCCTGTTGAGAGGGCCAGAGTAGTTACTTTTTCTTCAAAGCAATCTAAGTATCCCTCTGAAATAGTTCTTCCCCAGGGCACAATTAGGATGATTCTTTCCCTCTGCACAGCACTGCTTTTAATCACTTTGAAGTGGCTGTAATTATTTCTTTCTGACCGCTGTTGGGCCCGGATGCACAAAGGTTACTAGGATTGACTCAGGATTCTGTCTTCAAGCCTACATTACATACTGCGTGAGAGACCCACCATATCATGTTCTCTATTCATACTGGGAGGTAACACAGAAAGCAGAGATAAACATGGCTTCCTGGCCAAAAAATGGATCCAGTCGTGATGTAGGATTCCTTTTCTTAATCTTACATAAGATTCAGCAAATATCACTAAAAAAAAATAAAACAAAATGAAACAAAAAAGAAACTACTTAAATAATCCACCAATTTCACTTTCAGAAAAATAAACCCATTAATAAATAAGCACCAATGATTTACTTTTTTTTTTTTTAAGATTTTATTTATTTGACAGAGAGAAACACAGCCAGAGAGGGAACACAAGCAGGGGGAGTGAGAGAGGGAGAAGCAGGCTTCCCGCCCAGCAAGGAGACTGATGCAGGCTTGATCCCAGTCTCCAAGATCATGACCAGAGCTGAAGGCAGTCGCTTAACCAACTGAGCCACCCAGACGCCCCACCAATGATTTACTTTTAGTGTCAAATATCAGTACACACTATTTATATCAGCCCAGAAAATTATTTTTAATATATAGGAGTTCTATTTTTCATGTAACTAATAGGTCAAAATAACTAAAGAATGCTTTTATGCCCTTAGAAATACTCTGTTTAAATAAAAAGTCTTCCACATTTTATCTGTCATTTGGTTATAATAAAAGGCAGGCACAATGTAAGTCACTTATATTAATACAAGAATAATACTTTCTTTTTATCGTTTTTTTTTTATTTTTGTATGTATGAAGGTTAGAAATGTTTAAAGGTTTAATATCTTATAATACAGATTATACATTGTTTTACTAGAAATATATACATATTCAGCCAAAATTAAACTATCTAGAATTTCAGAATTTTGCAATTTATAACTAAATTCATATAGTAGTTTTTGGTGTCCTTCATAAAATTTAACTTTTTCTCATCCTAATCACACATTCAAAGGAAGCATCTTTGAAATTAGGCCAATAATCTCTACATTACTAAGTCGAATGGTCAACTCCCAAATCTTACTTGATGTAGCAGTAATTGACAGAGTAGATAATTCTGTTTCTTTTGAAATACTTTTTTTCCAAGTTGAATGATAGCATGAATTCCTGGATTTCCAACCGTGCTGGCTGCTGTTTGTTTTCTTTGGTTCTTTTCCAGTCCCTAACTGGAGGGCCCTCAGGATTCCTTCCTTGATTTTTGTAATTATTGTGAAATAATGAGCTGCCCCAAAAGTCAGTGGTTTAAAATAAGCATGTATGTGTTATTGTTCGGGATTCCATATGTCTTTCCCATGATTCTGGGAGTGTTGATTTCAATGTTTACTTATAGATAGGTGTTCAACTGGTGTTCTATTTGATGGGTGATTGGTCCAAACAGCCTGCATTTTATTTCTGTTTCTATTGCCTCAGTGATCTTATCCAGTTGTTGAGATGGTTTTAAATTCGATGCTGAGAGGGGTGCCTGGTGCTCAGTGGTTAAGTGTCTGCCTTCAGCTCAGGTCATGATCCCAGTGTGCCGGGATCGAGCCCCACATTGGGCTCCCTGCTCCGTAGGAAGCCTGCATCTCCCTCTCTCCCCTGTTGTGTTCTCTCTCTAGTTGTGTTTCTCTCTGTCAAATAAATAAATAAAATCTTTAAAAAAAATAGAAAATTCCATGCTGAGAACTTCTAAATTGTACCTGTAGCTAGTACACCTCCTTGAAATCTGAGACTTATGTAACCGATTTATTATTTGATATTTTTAATTGGATACCAAACAATCTTGCCCACCCTACAGACCTGCTTCTGCAACAGTCTTTCTCACTCAGATGTTGATATCTGCCTTCTTTGGTTTAGAGATCAAAAACTTAAAATAATGCTGAAGTCCTCTTTCTCCCATGCTCTAAATTGAATCCAATAATAATTAACCTATCTGAGAAGTGTGGGGAGGAAAAAATGTTTCCTCTACCATCTTAGATTATCAGCAGGGGCTTTGTAACAAAGAACAAATAAACAAAAAAAAAAAAAAAGAAAGAAAGAAAAAGAAAAGTTTATTAACATGTGCATCTCATTTTTAAGTGGAGAAACTCAGGAATGAGTAATTTAAGAGGTAGCTTGGAAATAAGGCCTATATAGAATCCTCAACACACCAAAAATACATTTATAAAGAAATGACAGGAAAAAGAAGGCAGTTTTAAGCTTCCGAGGGCTGCACACTGAGAAGGTAAATGTATTGGGGGAAACTAATGGTACATACAGGCTAGTTAGTAAAGTTAGTGATAGAAATTCCTCTCCTGCCATCTTTGGGCTGATAAGGATCTAAAGTTGTTTCTGCTGATTAAGTTTTGTCCTTCCTGATAGAGAGGGGAGGGACATATTTGCAGACTTATATTCTACTTTTAGGCAAATAGGGGAAAGGCAGAAAGCTTTTCCTGTATCTGCTTCTCAATTGCCTTCAGCTGAAAATAATCCTTATATGAAAGTGGCATATTTAGGATAGCAAATTCTGCTATGCTTCAAAAGTGTGTCACATATCTGACTATTTCTCTGCAGTTTCAGTACCTCCATGTTCAAACCAGCACCTGTCTCCCAACCATATTATTAAAACATCTTTTGTTTTTGTCTTTCTGAGCTAGCTCGTCTAAAACCTATTCTCCTTAGGCATCCGGAGTAATTCTGCTAAAATTTAAATCAAATTATATCACTTGTCTACTTAAAACCTTTTTACAGCTCTTAGACTTTCTTAGTCTAAAGGCCAGGATTTATCGAATAAGTCCTTCCCCACATCCTGCTCTATTCTTCACCTGACTCTGCTTGGACGTAGCGGAAATCTTGTTATGTGTCAAAAGTGCCTGGCATATTGGTTCCTCAGGACCTTGGAACAGTTGTAATTCTATCTATAATTCTCTTCTTCTTCCATCAGATACAAGACTCTCTTTCATGTCTTTCAGATTTTGCTGACATTTCACATTTTAAATGATGTTTTCTCTATTCACCATATAGTAAATTAACAGCATATAAATAACACCCTTCTTGCTACAGTCCCGCTTTAAGCATTCCCTCTTCTGCTACGTGACTTACCTGCTTTTTTTTTCACTTAACACAATTCACCATCAGACACACACACACACTTTTCTTTTTCTTTTTGGGTCCATCCACTTCTCAAATTATCAAACTCTTTAAATGGAAGGAACTTTGACTGTGTAACTGGAAGCCCTCCATGTATTTTTGGTGAAAATTAAGAACAAGGAAAGTAATATATTCCAGGTAATTCTTTCTTTCTTTCTTTCTTTCTTTCTTTCTTTCTTTCTTTCTTTCTTTCTTTCTTTCTTTCTTTTTCTCACTCTTTCTTCTTTTATTTATTTATTTATTATTTATTTATTTATTTATTTGTTTTTCTTTCTTCTTTTTCTTTCCAGTGTTCCAAGATTCATTGTTTATGCCCACACCCAGTGCTCAATGCAATATGTGCCCTCAGTACCCAACAACAGGCTCATCCATCCCCCAACCTTCTCCTCTCCAAGACCCTCAGTTTGTTTCTGAGTCCAAAGTCTTTTATGTATTGTTCCCTCCATGATTTACCCTACTTCCCATTTCCTTTCCTCCTCCTACTGTCCTCTATATTACTCCTAATGCTGCACAAGTAAGTGAAACCATGTGATACTTGACTTTCTCTACTTGGCTTATTTCACTCAGCATAATCTCTTCCAGTCTGGTCCATGTTGCTACAAAAGTTGAGTATTCATCCTTTCTGATGGAGGTGTAATATTCCATTGCACATATAGACCATATCTTTTTTATCCATTCATCTGTCGAAGGGCCACCTTGGCTTTTTCCACAGTTTGGCGATTGTGGCCATTGCTGCAAAGAACATTGGGGTATATGGCCCTTCTTCTCACTACATCTGTATCTTTGGGGTAAATACCCAGTAGTGTAATTGCAGGGTCATAGGGTAGCACTATTTTAAATGTTTTAAAGGAATCTCCACGCTATTTTCCAAAGCGGCTGCACCAACTAGAATTCCCACCAACAGTGTAACAGGGCAAACCTTTCTGTGCAGCCTCTCCAACACTTGTTGTTTTATGTTTTGTTAATTTTGGCCATTCTGACTGGTATAAGGTGGTATCTCAATGTGGTTTTGATTTGAATTTCCCTGATAGCTTGTGATGATGAACATTTTTTCATGTGTCTGTTAGGCATTTGTATGTCTTCTATGGAGAAGTGTCTCTTCATGTCTCCTGACCAGTTTTTGATGTGATCATCTTTTTGGATGTTGAGTTTGAGTAGTTCTTTATAGATCTTGGATATCAACCCTTTGTCTGTAGTGTCATTTGCAAATATCATCTCCCATTCTGTGGGTTGCCTCTTTGTTTTGTTAATTGTTTCCTTTGCTGTGCAGAAGCTTTTTATTTTGATGAAGTTCCAGAAGATCATTTTAACTTTGTTTCCTTTGCCTTTAGAGATGTGTCTTGAAAGAAGTTGCTGTGGTTGATGTCAAAGAGGTTACTGCCTAGGTTCTCTTCTAAGATTTTGATGGATTCCTGCCTCATGTTGAGGTCGTTCATCCATTTTGAGTTTTCCTTTGTGTGTGGTGTAAGAGAATGGTCTAGTTTCATTCTTCTATATGTAGCCATCCAATTTTCCCAGCATCATTTATTGAAGATATTGTCTTTTTTTCCACTGGATATTTTTTCCTGCTTTGTTGAAAATGATTTGACATAGATTTCTGGGTCCATATTTGGACTCTCCACTCTGTTCCTTTGGTCTATGTGTCTGTTTTTGTACCAGTACCATGTTGTCTTGGTGATCACAGCTTTGTAATAAAGTCTGAAATCAGGTAATGTGATGCCCCCAGCTTTGTTTTTCTTATTCAACAATTCCTTAGCAATTCAGGGTCTTTTTTGGTTCCATATAAATTTTAGGATTGTTTGTTCCAACACTTTGAAGAATGTTGGTGGAAATTTGATCAGGATGGCATTGAAAGTAGAGATTGCTCTGAGCAATATAGACATTCTGATCCATGAGCATGGAATGCTCTTCCATCATTTTGTGTCTTCTCTAATTTCTTTCATGAGTGTTCTGTAGTTCCTCAAATACAGATCCTTAACTTCTTTGGTTAGGTTTATTCCTAGGTTTCTTAAGGTTTTTGGTGCTATAGTAAACAAAATCGATTCTCTGATTTCCCTTTCTGTATTTTCATTTTTAATGTATAAGAATGCAACTGATTTCTGTGCATTGATTTTGTATCTTGCCACATTATTGAATTGTTGTATGAGTTCTAGTAGTTTAGGGGTAGAGTCTTTTAGGTTTTCCATATAGAGTATCATGTTATCTGCAAAGAGAGAGAATTTGACTTCTTCTTTACCAAGATGAATACCTATTATTTCATTCTGTTGTCTGATTGCTGTTGCTAGGACTTCTAACACTATGTTGAACAATAGTGGTGAGAGCGGGCATCCTTGTCTTGTTCCTGATCTGAGAGGGAAAGATGTCAGTTTTTCCCTGTTGAGAATGATATTCACTGAGGGTTTTTCGTAGATAGATTTTATGAGGTTGAGGAATGTTCCCTCTGTCCTTATCCTTTGAAGAGTTTTAATCAGGAACAGATGTTGTATTTTGTCAAATGCTTCTTCTGCATCAATTGAGAACACCATATCATACTTCTCTCTTCTTTGATTTGCAAGTGTTGAACCAACCTTGCATCCCTGGGATAAATCCCGCCTGGTTGTGGTGGATAATCTTTTTAATGTACTGTTGGATCATATTGGCAAGAATCTAGTTAAGAATCTTGGCATCCATGCTCATGGTCTGAAGTTCTCCTTTTTGATGAGGTCTTTGTCTGGTTTGGGGATTAGAGTAATCTTAGCTTCATAGAAAGAGTCTGGAAGTTTTCCTTCTGTTTCTATTTTTTGAAACAGCTTTAGGAGAATAGGTGTTACTTCTTCTTTGAATGTTTGGTAGAATTCCCCAGGGAATCCATCTGGTCCTGGAATCTTGTTTTTTGGGAGGTTTTTGATCACTGCTTCAATCTAATTAGCAGATATTGCTTTATTCATATTGTCAATTTCTTCCTGTTTCAGTCTTGGAAGTTTGTAGGTTTCCAGGAATCCATCCACATCTTCTAGGTTGTTAAACTTATTGGCATATAATTGTTGATAGTAATTTCTGATGATTGTTTCTATTTCCCTGGTGTTGTTTATGATCTCTCCCCTTTCATTCATAATTTTATTAATTTGGGTCTTCTCCCTTTTCTTTTGGATTAGTTTGGCCCATGGTTTATTGATCTTATTAATTCTTTCAAAGAACCAGCTTCTAGTTTCATTGATGTGTTCTACTGTATCTCTAGTTTCTAATTCTTTAATCTCTGCTCTAATCTTAACTATTTTCCATCTTGTGTGGGGGGTGGTTTATTTTGTTTTGATTTTCCAGTTCTTTAAGGTGTAATGAGAGTTGGTGTATTTGAGATTTTTCTTTTTTTTTTTTTTTTGAATGAGGCTTGGATGGCTATGAATTTCCCCCTTAGGACTGCCTTTGCTGTTTCCCAGAGGTTTCGGATTGATGTATCTTCATTCTCATTGGTTTCCATGAAGTGTTTAAGTTCTTCATTGATTTCCTGGTTGATCCAAAGATTCTTAAGCAAGATAGTCTTTAGCTTACAAGTGTTTGATTTTCTTCTGAACTTTTTGTTGTGGTTGAGTTCCAAGTTCAAGGCATTGTGGTAACAGAATATGCAGGGAATAATCTCAATCTTCTGGTATCAGCTGAGCCCTGATTTGTGACCTAGTATGTGGTCTAGTCTGGAGAAAGTTCCATGTGCACTCGAGAAGAATGAGTTTTCTGCTGTTTTAGGATGGAATGTTCTGAATATATCTATGGTCCAATGTGTCATTCAAAGCTCTTGTTTCTTTGTTGATTTTTTGTTTAGATGATTGCCCATTCTGAGAGTGGAGTGTTAAGATCTCCTACAATTAATGTATTCATATCAAATGACTCTTTATTTTGCTTCACAGTTGGCTTATATAGTTGGCTGCTCCCATGTTGGGGGCATAAATATTTACAATTATTAGATCTTTTTGGTATATAGACCCTTTGGGAATGATGTAGTGTCCTTCTGTACTCTGATTACAGTCTTTAGATTAAAATCTAATTTGTCTTATATGAGAATCGATACTCCAGCTTTCTTTTGAGGTCCATTGGCATGGAAGATGGTCCTCCATCCCCTCACTTTCAATCTAGAAATGTCTTTGGATTCAAAATGTGTCTCTTGTAAACAGCATATGGACAGGTCCTGCCATTTTATCCAATTTGCAATCCTGTGTCTTTTTATTGGAGCATTTAGGCCATTCACATTGAGAGTGGTTATTGATACAGACATTTTTATTGACAGCATGTTGCCTGTGAAGTTCATGTTTCTATAGATTACCTCTGTAAATTTCTGTTCTGTGTCACTCTTGGTTTTTTTTCTCTTCTATAGAACCCCACTTAATATTTCCTCTAGTGATGGCTTAGTGGTTCCATAATCTTTTAGACCTTGGCAGTTATAGAAGCTCTTTATCTCTCCTTCCATTTTGAAAGTCAACCTTGCTGGGTTCATTATCCTTGGTTGCATTTTTTTTCAAGGAAATTTCCTGAATATGTCTTTCCAGCCCTTTCTGGCTTGACAGGTTTCTGTGGATAGGTCTGATGTTATTCTGATGGTCCTCCCTCTGTACATAAGGGATTGCTTCCCTCTAGCTGCCCTTAAGATATATTTTTTGATTTTATGATTCATGAATTTCACAACTGTGTGCCTGGAGGTTTTTCTAGCCTCACTGATCTTGGGGGGTGTCTTCTCTGTGTCTAGGGCACAAACACTTGTTTCATTCCCCAGATTAGGAAAATTTTCATCCATGATTTGTTCAACTATATCTTCTAGACTTCTCTCTCTCTCTCTCTCTCTCTCTCTCAACTCCCTTGGGGATTCCAATAATTCTGATATTGGAGTGTTTCATGGCATCATTTATTTCCTTAATTCTATTTTCATGGGTTTTTAGCTGTTTGTTCCATGACTTCTCTTGCTTCTCCTTCTCAATCGATGTGTCTTCTAAATCACTAACACAATCTTCAGCTTCACCTACCCTAACTGTTAACATATTTAAATTAGATTGCATCTCATTAACAGCCTTCTTAATCTCTGCTAGTTCGGCTTTCGCTTCTGTCCTTAGAGCTTCTATCTTGCCACTAATGTTTTTTTCCAACTTAGTCATTGCTTGGATGATTGCTACCCTGCATTCCATTTCTGTCATATTGTTTATGTTCATTTCCAGTAGTTCTGTGACAGGGGTTGCAGTCTCTGGTTTTTCTTCTGTTGGTTGTTCCTCCTCTTAGTCGTTTTGGCAAAGGGTAGTTGAGGGGATGAATAGCTGAATTTATCAACCACTATCCAGGTGAGTTGTTCATTGGAAGGTTTTGGAGCAATCAGAAATCACCACTGAAAAGGGAGAAGAAGAGAAAGGAAGCAAGAAAAAATGCAGCCAAAATGAATCCTGATGGTAGGATTTATATGGTGCAAACAGCAACAGAGTAAAGAAAAAGACCATCAGAAGTAAAGGAAAGTTGAAGAGATCAATAAACTAAACCCAACCTGAATGACCCCCAAGACCAGTATTTATGTATTACAAAGGCAAAAACAATTACACAGAAATACTGACAGAATAGGATGGGAAGGTGAGTGCAAACCCTTGTTTTGAGCAAGGAAAGTATTTCAGTTCTTCCTGGGTGTGTCTTGTTATTATTGTGAGAGTAGTCCACTTTCTAGAGATATAGGGAAATTAAAACTCATTTATATATAGGGATAGTATTGAATAAGAATGAGGGATTATCTTAAAGCTTATAACTATATTTAAAAGAAAAAAGAATAAAGAAAAGAAGAGAGAAAAAAACAGGAAAAACAAACAAAAGAAAAAACAACAACAACAAAAACACAGGTATGTGTTTGAAAAAACTTCAAAGTAAAATATTATTATGGAGTGTTGTATTAAGTATCATGTTGTAATAATAAGTGGGTTAAAATATAAAAGAACAAAAATATGAGAACAAATTTTAAATTTAAAGTGAAAACTTAAAAAATAAAAATAGAAAAAAGTTAAAAAGAAAAAATAAAATGAAAAGCTGTATCTATAAAGCATATAGCTTTGGGGTAGTAGTAGGAACTTAATATATTGCTTTTTCCCTGATGTTGGGATTTTACAGTTTTATGGAGACCCTTTGGTGTTGTGCTCTTGTTCTTCTATCTTGTCTTCTGAGGGAGGGGCCTGACACCCTGTTTTTTAGTCAGTGTTACCTGGGCTGAGTCTCTCTGCCCCCTTTCTAGGGGCTGGGCTCCACGGCAACCAGTTTTTCAGGCTTTTGTTCTCTGGAGAATTTGTTCTTTTGTGAATTTTTGCAGCTTTTCAGAAAGTCAGGCCAGAGCAAGATGTCTGCACCCAGACCTCCGTCTCAGAGAGAGGCCTCAGCTTGCCATCCTCTGGATGGTGCGGGGCTCACAGACGCTCTCTGTAGTTTCCCCTTTATCCTGCTCCTTCTCACAACAGTGCGTACCTGCAGCCGCTAGTCAGAATGGCTCCCCAAGGCCCCGCTTGGCCTTTTGCTCCCACGCCACAGAAACTGCAACTGATTTCAGGTTGTGAAAACTTTTCTATGCCCAGAGAGTCTCTGTAGTGTACACCCACGCAGGAAGGACTGAGATCCCACAGTGCCGCAGGTCGCGTGCAAGTCTGCAGAATCGCCTCCCTCGTGGGTTGCACGTGCCTGGACCAAGGGGCAGAGAAAAGTGACAGTTTTAAAGATACTCCGTGCTGCTGGGTTCCCTCACATGGCACTGGGGAACACTTTTTATCCCCCGCCCGAAGCTGCAGCTTTGTATACCTGCCAATGGCGGTCAGCTTTCCCTGGTTGCCTCTTAAGGCCCTCTGTTTTTGCCTGCTTTTAATCAGACTGCAATTTGTTGCTGTCCCCAAGCACAGAGCACTTTCATACTGGAGTATTGCTCTTCAATGGGTCGCTTCTGTGGACTCCCTCCCCTGGTGGCCCTTTGTCTTCGGATATTACTCCGAGCTTTCCCACTCCACTTTACCTCTTTGCTGATGCTCTTCTTCCCCCGTAGAGATCCAGAAGTGTGTAATATTACATTTCAGGCTGATTTCATGGGTGCTCACAGTGTTTTTGCAGGTATTTAGCGGACTTCAGGTGACCCTTTGAAATAGGGACACTTACTTTTCTGCCATCTTGCCCCTACTCCTGTAGGTAATTCTTATAACTAAGTAAGTTGTAAGCACAAAGATCAAAAAGAGATCAAATGGTCAAATAACAGGACAATGTGTATGGAACTATTTAGTGGAAAACGAAGTTGTTATATATATGTATAAATGCTAACTATATTAATGATAAGGCAAAAATCTAAAAATGTGTATAGCAACTTGTTAAAAACTATAATACTCTCCCCATATGGGCTGGATGTGGTAGGATTATTAGGATTTTTAAGAGGTGTGTGAGAAGAGTAAATTCTGTATTTTACTAAGTTTACCTACATATTTTAAAGTTTCTCAAAATATATAATCAATTTTAATTAACATCTCAACCTTTTTAAAGTTTCTTTGATGCAATTATTCGTAATTATATACTATAGAATGAACTAATTTCATTATTTTCATATAACTGAAAGTCAGAATATAACATTGAACATGATGACCAATTGATGCAAATAAAGTCATGCTCTGATAAATACCATTCTGGAAAACTGAGCAAATTACAACTGCCTGCATTCTCTTGAGTGTACTAGGTATTTATGATATTGCTAACATTTTTGGCTATGTTCATAAGCAATGTGTTAGTTTTAATTTATAAGTATTATTGTAGTTACTTTAAATAATTCATTAATTAGGTTTCTACTAAGTAGCCCTTAGTCTAAAAATAGGATTGTAAAATGTCTCTCATTTATTTATAAAAGCTAAAGAAATGATGGGCACTTTCTATGAAGTTTATTTGTGGCTTGTCAATAGAAAAGAGAGATATCAGCAAAGCTTTTGAGAATTATTGGTCTCAAGAGAGGATTCTATTCCTTTATAACCATATTCTCTTTTCATTTTGAATGCACAGAAAGACATAGTCAGCTTTAATTAAGATAAATTTAGAAGCTTCTTTGGATAAAATGCTAAGAGAATAGCAAATAAAAAAATAATCATAGCTTAAAATAATTTTAATAATCATTGTCAATTCAAATGTTATTACAGTTATTTTGTTTTTGTTATTTTCTTAATTTCATACAGACTTATTTTTGTTTGAGTGTTAGTATTTTTATAACTTGTTCATAATTTGATAGTTATCACTTATTGAAATGACTACAGTTCACATATTCTTTTCATGAATACTATAACACCATTTATATTTTTCCTATCAACAATTTTAATTCAGAGGATGAATTAGAGCCTGAATGTTGTGTTACCACTGATTCAAGCAATCAAAATCTAACCTACTAAGTTCATACTTAGTCCATCTGTATTTAAAGAAAGCACTCTATTATTTCATTAGACTTATTATTATTAGTTCACAATGCTGGGAAGTAAGCTCACGTTATCCAGAACCTCAATTTATCTCAAAGATTATTTATATGCAGCCTCTAGAAATTAATCAAAATCATCAGGCATTGGGGTGCCTGGGTGGCTCAGATGGTTAAACATCTGCCTTTGGCTCAGGTCATGCTCTCCAGGTCCTGGGATTGAGCCCTGCATCAAGCTCCCTGCGCAGCAGGGAGCCTGCCTCCCTCTCTCCCTTTGCCTCTCCTTCTGCTTGTACTCTCTCTGTCTCTTTGAATATCTATCTCTCCCTCTCTCTCTCAAATTAATAGATAATATCTTTAAAAAAAATCATCCCACAGAGAAGACAAAACCTGAGCAAAAAACAAGAGATAAAATAATCAAAAGAAACAGACTCACAGGATCTAGGTAAGGGACTTATTAGCCATGAACATTAGAATAATTATAGTTAATGATCAATGAAATAAAAGATAAGATTGTAGAATTTTCTAGAGAAGTAGGATCTATAAAAAGAACAACATGGAATTCTAGTACTAAAAAATAATAAAGCTATAATATAGAACTCAGGAGCTATTTTTGACAGTAAAAAAGAAAAGAGGAAATCTTCAAAGGACTTAGAGGTGGGTCAGAAGAAAATATACAGACTGAAATAAGGAGAGACAAAAAGGTGTAATGCAGTAACATATATTACAAGACATATGGGCTATAATGAAAAATTACATATATGGATGGCTAGAAGCAGGGGAGAGAATGATATCTAAAGAGATCAAGGTTGATATTGTTTATAAAATTACTGAAAAACTCTAAGCCACAGATTGAAGAAATCTGATAAATGTCAAAGAGGAAAAATAAAAGAAGGCTATACCTAGGCACATCATGATATCACTATTGAAAATCAATAATAGCTTTATAGGCCATTTAATGAAAAAAAAACATTACTTTGAAATGAGCAAAATGATATACTGGAAGGTGTCAATAATAATAATAAGCAAAGAGGGATAGAAGAGAAGAAAATGATATATTCAAAGTGCTAAAAAGTTGCCATCCTAGAACTTTTTATGCAGTAAATGTACCCTTTAAAAATAACAGTAAAATAAAGCCTATTGAAGGGAGGAAGGAAAGAAGGAAAGAAGAAAGGAAAGGAGGGAGGGGGGGAGGAAGGAAGGAAGGAAAGAAGGAAGGAGAAAAAAGAAAAATGCTAGTTGGTAATTATATAACAATACTAAAGGAAATTTAGAATCCTGATGAAAGGAAAAATAAGAATCGCTTATAAACCTAAATAATGTAGTAGACACATTTATCAAAACTGCCACACAAAAAAATCTAAATAGTTATATAGTCATATATACAAACCATCTCACTTGTGAACATAGGTGAAGAAATTCTACTTAAAATATTTGCAAATACATTGAAGCAGTATATAAAAAGAAAAATATATTATAAAATATTGGGTTTATTCCAGAAATATAAGATTGATGCAAGAATGTAATTAACCAGCTTAAAAAATATATAAAAGCATATGTTCCTCTTAAATATGAGAAAGCAGGGAATGCAATTCAACTTCAATTCATGTTGAAAGAACCTCACATTTCTTATCAAATTGGAAATCAAATGGAAATTTCCTTTTAAAATATTTTTTATCTATAAAAAATTTATAGACCATATTAACCTACCATAGACATGATGGTAAAATACTGAAATAGTTTCTTCTGAAAGAATGCCTGCTATCACCACTTCTATGCATCTTTTTACAGAGAAACCTAGCACAATGCAATACAGTAAAATAATATTAACACCAGTGACAATAATAGCAAAATATATTAAAAAAGGAAGAAATAAACCATACTTTGTAACCACATCATGGTATACCTAAAAAATTCCAAAGAATCTACAGATAAACTACTAAAGTTAATAAGCAAGTGTTAAATACATGACACACAAAAACTCTACATAAATACATGTACTTGTGAGATAAAATATGACATAAATTTCCAGAAAACATATACTGTACCATATACCAAAATATAAACTGTAGCTTCAGAATATTAAGGCATGTTACTATCGAATTGAAAAGTTAAATTATTCTATTTTCTTTTCTGACTATGTTGACACTGAAATCATATCTGGTTCTAAAAACCACTGAATGTGTTTTCTCTTCATCCCTGATGGCTATACTGCAGCTCTCCGGTGATTATCCAAACACTTTATTCAATAATGCACTTTTCTTTTTCTATATGTGATATGAACAGTGTAAGTTGTATTACTGAAGAAGAAAAAAAATAGATGAGAAAAGCCAATACAGTGTGGGAAGAGATACTATATATCAAATAAAGGCATTGATTATCCCTTGTTCTGTTTCAAGAGCAGATATACTGAACTCTTCAGGATGTTGTTGCTGTTGTCTGTCAAGAACTCCCTTGTTCCTTCTTACTAGGCAGTTGACTCTCGCCTTTCTGTTCCTTCTGCATATCTGAGTCGACAAAATTAAACCAGTTGGAGAAACTAGCTGGTATATGGTATTTTGGGGCTGTCGTATACTAATTGTATACTTTATTAACAAAAGTATTTTATTTGTCCAAATTTGGTTTAGGGAACATTCAATAATAATTTCCCATAGAGTTTGTTGTAAATATTGCATTGTTTCATTTCTTTGAACAGTTATTTCTTGAGTGATTCTTCTAGCAAGCCCATATAGCAACTGTGAGTGGTATTAAAATAATGTACACACAGTGAATATAATGAAGAATGCCTTGGAAGGTAAATTCCTTTGCAATTTCAATGGAAAGTATAAGAACTTATCTGTAGGTATCCTTTTTACATCTATGTATTAACCATTAGTATTAAGGTCAGATTATTGTATGCAGCCTTCTTATTTTACATATTTCTTTTCTTTTCTTTTTAAGGTTTTATTTATTATTTGTGAGAAAGGGAGAGAGACAGAGCACAAGCTGGGGGAGCATCAGGCTAAGGGAGAGGCAGGGAGCCTGACGCACAACTCAATCTCAGGACCCTGGGATCATGACCTGAGCTGAAAACAGATGTTTGACTGAGCCACTCACATATTTCTTTTTGGGGCAAGTTATGATAACCTATACCCATAGAGTATGATTTCAAATTACATAGAGTCATAAACATTTATAAGAATATAATAAAGAATTCACTTTATTTTACCCCACTTCAAAGATGCCTGGCTAATGAATCTAAAGCTGTTTACATAATCATAACCATATTTTACCACTAATGGTTATGCAGATCATTTTAAAAATTAGGGAAACAAAAGGACCTCAAGAAGACTGTTTTTTGTTTTGTTTTGTTTTTTCCCTGTTTCTGGTCAGTATTATCTTTAAATCTTAAAAAGGGATTAAGGAACGTCAGTCTTTACCTCTATTTCCCTAAAGGGAACAGATGACACAACCTTTCAAATAGCCATCTATTTTATTAGTTGTTCCATTACTACCAAAAATGTCTTCTTTTAGTCTTAGTTATTCTAAATTCCATTTTCTGCAGTTTTAGTGTGCGGCTTTTATTTTTTCAAGCTTTGGACAAAGAAAGGTAAGTGGGAGACACAGAGTGTCAAGCTAATGGAGACAGAGAGAGATAGAAGCTGAGGGTTGGGGGGAGTTTTTACTTTGTGTCCCTTTTTAAATAAATGATTTAAAGGCATCACTACTTATCTTCATTTTAGCTCTTAATCTACTGCAATTTTATGTGATTAGTTCAACATTATCTTGTAACCTTAACTACCTAATTCCAGTATACCACAAGCAAAGGTATTTTTACCATGGAAATTAACAATATTACTATAGGAAATTGAACGCAAATTAGGTATGACAAAATGATAGGTCGCATCTTCATTTTGAAGTATGCCTAAAGGTGTTATCATAATGTAGTGAATATGAAAGCAAACTTTGTTACCTTCACTATTTTGCAGAAATGCCAACATGAGGAATGTAGAGACTATTTACCCTTATCTTTCAGATGGTGGTGTTGTCAGTATATCAGCAATTTTCTATTAGTAGATACAGCAGCTGACTCTGTACTAGGTGGATGCTTTTCATTTGACACGTAAACAACTTTCTGCCGCCTTTAAGGACTGGAATATATTAACATATGTGTGTTACTGAACTGTGAACTGTTTGGGCCTGTCCCATTAGCCTTCCTTCCTGTACTTAAAACAAAGTGTCTTATCTCTTTGATTTTCCCATGCATTGAATTTAGCTAGGAGGCTTATCACAAGCTCTATTTTCAAACATCACAGCATAGTTCACCAGATTGGGACTCAGTAGGACATTTTTCCAGAACATTTTTTTTTTTTTATGGAATGCAAAGTTATATGCTCAAACTACTCCAATTTTTAATTGTTATCGGACAGATAGAATCTATCTTAAGTGCATGTCCTTATTCTTACTCAGGTTTACAGAAATTATCCCTCCTAAGCAAAGACAAAGTAGATTTTAAATATTTACATGTTTTCTTGTTTTAATAACTTCAGAAGTGTTAAAGCAGCATTGGTGACAACTATTAAGCTACTTAGTTGAGAATGCTATATATTTCTACATTTTAACAGACCTATTGAAGACAATACCTTTATAAAATAAAGCTGACTTTAGTCTACTTTAGGATTTAATTATGCAATGTCATATAATTTTTCAATTTTAAGTTTACTATTTCTGTCTCCATGATTAGACTCTAATGACAATAACAATGGGCCATTTTGTATGCTTTAGTTCTCCTGCAGTTTCCCAAACTAATAATATTTTCACATTAGAAATTTTAAAAATATTGATTTGCTCTTTGAATGGTATAGTTTACCTATCTTGGAGACGGTGGAAGACTTTTCTGTTTTTTGTTTGTTTGGATTTTTTGTTTGTTTGTTTGTTTGTTTTGTTCTTAAGGCAAACTTACTATCGATAATAAATCACATTGTAAGAGGTTAATTGGACATGTAGGTAGTCAGGACTAAGGTCCCCAACAAGAAAACAGGGAGCTGGGACAGCTAAGATAAAACCACACTAGCATCTTGTTTTACAGCTTAGACAAGACCACACTAGCATCCTCTCTAGCAGCCTCTGCAGGAGTGACTGTCCCCAAACATCCTAAAACAAAAAAATTAACCAGAAAACACTGGTCATGATCATAAGTTGAGGCAGTCAGTCTCCAGATGTCATCTCAAAGAGCCATCAACATGTGAACAATAACCTTGTAGATAGATATGTGCTCACGTGATCAAAGCCCTGATTGGCACACTTGAGCAGACAATCCACAGGGGCCCACTCTCAGGATGCTTAAAATACTTCCTCAAGAGCTAATAAAAAACTCCTAGATTTGAATATTCAAAAACTGCAACCCTCTCTTGGGTCCCCTTCTTCTCTGGGAGCTTTGTACTTTTGCTCAATAAGCTTTGCTTTGCTGCCCACCGTTCTTGGTCAGGTCGGCCTCATCATTCTTCCAAGCAGCATGACCAAGAACTGCAGGGACTAAGGAAACAAAAATCCTGTAACAACGTAGTTAAGCCATCATCCGCACCACCTGTGCCTTGAATTAACCTTCAGTATATTGTAATGTTAAAGTGTTTGTCCAGTTAAGTTTGAATTGGATGTAAATTAGGTGTATCTGTGATGTATAAATCAACACCTTTAAATTCCTATTCATGTAGAAAATGTCATTCATAATTAGAGATGGAAGATATTTGGTTAGGACCTTGAATAACTAACAATTTTCACATTTAAAATATAAGAATATTGGGGCGGCTGGGTGGCTCAGTTGTTAAGCTTCTGCCTTCGACTCAGGTCATGATCCTGGAGTCCTAGAGTCCATGGGTCTCCCTCCTGGGTGGGAAAACTGCTTCTCCCTCTCTCACTCCCCCTGCTTGTGTTCCCTCTCTAGCGTGTCTATCTCTGTCAAATAAATAAATAAAATCTTAAAAAAATCAGAATCTTGCAATAGTCACATACTTACATATGCAAAGTTCAGAAAAAAAAATGAAGTTAACACAGCGTTATGTTAAATAATTCTGAATAGGTAACTTTAAACCCATCGCTATTTATCCAACTAAAATAGTATTTTTTAAAAGCTTCATTATGTCATAGGAGATCAGGTGGTTTTTTAAAAAGTTAATTATAGACAAAAGTGATTGAGGTTCCATTAAGTCTACCTTATGTGTCAAGGTATTAGGATTTCTCAATATATGAGACAGATGGTATTTTCGTTTTGTGGTCAAAAACTGATCTCTGTGCTCCAGAGCCAAAATAAAACATTAAGACAGAGTTTGGGGACAAAGCGGAGTGGTATTTTTTATTACTTTGCCATACAAGGGAGGCTGTAGCAGTCTAATGCCTTCAAAACTGCAGATCCACTGGGGTAAAAGGCTGAAGGGCTTTATAGGAAAATAAAGGATCTGGTCAGTTTCAATAAGAATATGATACCTGTTTGTCGTGTCTTCAAGGTGGTCTTCTGACTAGGGCTAGCAGTGTCCTCGGAGTCTCCGTATCAATTATGGATACGGAGTCTCTGGAACAAAGGCCTCGTCTACAGAAAAACAAGTGAAGGGGTGGGGAGGCTTCACAAGTGAGGAAGAGAAGAACTAATTGTTTAAAGTCAAGCTTTGCTGAAGCATAATTGTGTCTATCTTAATTTCCATTTATCTTCACGTTTCTACAGCTTCAATATCAGCCACTTTTGAATGGTAGATTAAAGAAAAAGAACATTTACAAAGTTAGGTTCTTACAAAAGAACATTTACAAAAACATTTTCAAACTGAAAATCTGTTTTTTTTTGTTTTTTGGGGTTTTTTTTAATATAATGGCTTACTGAATAGCTGTTAAAGAGAAGAACTTCTATTTCTTTACTACTCACAGCATTTCTAACACTAAATGTATGGATTTTCCCCTCACATTAAGTAATTCAGACACTAACTACTCAGTTAGTGCAGACCACACAGATTAACAGTTCAATCCCACAAAACTGTCCCCTACTTCAGACTCCAATCACAGACACCAGGCCCCCAGGTTACCCTCACTTCTGTGTAAGTTGGCTAAAAGTCAAGAGTTACCAAGACCCCTTCTTCCACACTGCAGAGCTACATAGATCAAGGTATGAGGAAGGGTTATGTTAAACCTTGATCCTGGGTCTTTCTGACATCCAATAGTCACCTCATTAGCATAAACTCAGATATGGTCGAAAGGAGCATATTATAGATAGTCAAGAGACTCTCTTTTCACTCTGTCACTCAGGAAATTCCAGAAGCTTTAGGAGCTCTGTGCCAGGAAATGGAGGAAATGTATTTAAAAAATTCATTAAGTATATTTTATTATCATTATAACACAATATTACAGCTATATAAGATTTTTATTATTCCTTTTTACAACTGTATATAAATAATATTTATAATAATAATTACGTATGCACATTAAATAATTATGATAATTAGATATTAAAATACTTCTATAGGTGAAACTCAAGTTTTATGTTCAAAATTTCCCTTAAAATTTGGCATTTTCACCATGAACTATTCATTGTAATCATATCCAGTAACTGTGGTGCTAATCTTTTGAGAAACCTTGGAAATTGACCAGTAAGAGTTAAAATTATATAATTGATAATTTTTCCCCTTAAGCTCACATAAATCAATCTCTTGATTGCCCTCAAAAAGAATCTTAATGTCTTAGCATTTCCCATACATTGATAATTGAGTTAAATGGATTTTATTTGTACTGAACAAATGCTAATACTTTGATACTTCAGTTAAGTCATTTAAAAATTGGACCTAGTTATAACACATTATTTTTAAATAAAAATTTGGTGAGGTGAAAGGCAAATACATTTATATCACTATAGTAATACCATTGTGATAATATAGCACTGCCTTGTTTCTTTGATTTTTGTATAAAAACAATGGCATAAATCTATTCTAATTCAATACTAAAACATACCAAAATTCATTTATTTAACTTTGATAATGGTGAGACAATCTCATACATCATATATCTTAAATGGTATGTTACATAAAGCTAAGCCATTCAGGATACTGATTCAATTCCAGTAGTCACTGGTTGTTTTGTCAACAATGTCTAGAGATTGCTATTAAAATTGTGTGTTTTTGAATTGATGATGGGGTATCATTTTCTAATATTCTGCATAAATTATACTCATCAATCAAATTTATGAACTGATGATTCCTAAAATGAGTATTATGTTACTTTTAATATATTAAGCTCTATTTATATACAAATTAGTTGTCTGTATGATGCCAAGGTTATCTAAGTCCATTTATGTACTTACAGAGGTTTTTATCTGCAAGAATTGATTGACAGTCCATATGGACAACTCTAGGCAATTAGTAGCTCATTTTTTATCAAAAAACTGCTATAGACACAGCAGCTTGTCAAACTATCCTTAAAACATTATTGATGGTTTGCACTGCTGTATACACAAACCCCTATCTTTAGTCTGGCCTCCTTTTCATATAAGGGTTTATATTTTTTCAAGTTTGTGAATATTATCATTGGTTTGCTAGGTGGGTTACCATAGCCTAAGAGGAAAAAAAATACTTTCTAGAATTTTATTGGTAGCTCAAGATTCATTTTTAATATTCTGGGTATTAAGCCAGGCAAAACTTCACCTGGGACTTGGGATTTGTCATGGATGCATCTGTATCTTCCAAAATCATATGTTTCTGGAGTCCTAACTCTTGGTAGGCAGAGATGAGAGAGATACAACTGGAAGCTAAGGAATGCCAAGAATTGGTGGCCATAGCCAAGAGCTAGGAAGAGGCTAGGAAGGATTGTACGCAGAATCTCAGAGGGAGCATGGCTGTACTGACACCTTGATTTTAGACTTCTAGCTTCCACAACTGTGAAATAACAGCCCTTGGAAATTAATGCAGGAGCTAAATGTAGTGGCATCATTAACTTCAAACCAACAACATGATAAACTTACATTGACTGGGAACAATAAAACCCATGACGTAAATTCCTCAAGTATGCACCAAATTAACTTTCAAAATAAATTGAAGTTAACAAATGCTTGTTATATATTTACCATGTGTATAGTCTCATTGCTAGGGAAAAGGAAAGGCAAGGAGGAGATCAAAAGAAGAATGAAGAAATAAAAAGATTTAATCATTCCATTAATGAACTAAAAACTTAGAAGGAAAATTATTAAATATTATACAATTCAGAATTATATAATTGCTAAATAACACTCAATCGATGAGTTCAATTTAAAATGAGTGGGAGTGTAAGAAATATTTAAAAGGGCAAAAAATGGGTATAAAATCATATAAATTAGTGAAAAAAATGAGCACAAGTGAAAGAAACATATTCTGAAAATATATGGCATTTTTCAGAATTGTGAGAATACTAGTGTATTTCATACATACAGACATATTTGTATATGTATGTGCTATTTATTTTCTCTAAAGAGAATAGATCTCAGGGCACCTGGGTGGGTCAGTCATTAAAAAGACTAGATCTCTAATATCATATATAATATCTAATAACATAAACATGTCATAAATGACAAACATTTATACCAAATGTCTTAATACAAACACATAAGAAACAAATTTCATCGGTATATATCCATGAATATTGTTCTATGTGAAGACATCTTGATTAATATAGTCCAAATGTACTGGTAGGGCCACTGGAGTACTGAGACTAATGCAAGATCATGTGCTCAAAAACCTATCTGTTGTAGATTGTGTCTTTAGGATAGCTTAATCCAATTCTGTTTAGTATTGTATCAATTAACTATTGACACAACTGTGTTGCTCAATGGCATACAACAGTTTATGGCTTTATATATGAAGTCCATTAGATATTCACTGGGCTTCTGGCTAGATTTGCTCACAAGTCTTCAGTCTGGCTAATCTAGGTTGGCTTCAGATTCTGCTCTACATATCATTCACCTTCTAGCAGGCTAGCCCCATCTTATTATCATGATGTAGTTAGAGGCACAGGAATACAAATAGAAACTCCCTGAATGCTTCTTGAAGCCTGCACCTGGAACTAGCATACCATCATTTTTATCTCAATCGCTTATCTAAGACAAATTGAAGAAGTACCACAAACACACTGCTTAGGGAAAGAAACTCTACTCCTTTACTGTAAGAAACTACAACATACTATGACAAAGGTCATGGTTCAAGGTAAGGATAAAGAAATGGGTTATCAGGGCATCTGGTTGGTGCAGTCATTTAAGCACCCAACTCTTGTTTTCAACTCAGGTCATGATCTCAGGGTCATGAGACCCAGCCTGGAGTTGGGCTTCCCGCTCAGTGCAGAGTCCGCTTGATGTTCTCACTCCTTCTCTCTCTGCCCCTCCCACTTGTGCTCTCTCTCTCTAATAAATAAATAAACACATTTTTTTTAAAGATTTTATTTATTTATTTGACAAAGACAGAGATCACAAGTAGGCAGAGAGGCAGGTAGAGAGAGAGGAAGAAGCAGGCTCCCCACTGAGCAGAGAGCCAGATGCAGGCCTCTATACCAGGACTCTCAGATCACGACCTGAGCAGAAGGCAGAGGCTTTAACCCACTGAGCCACCCAGGCACCCGCATCTTAAAAAGAAAAGAAAAAAGAAAAGAAAAGAAAAGAAAAGAAAAGAAAAGAAAAGAAAAGAAAAGAAAAGAAAAGAAAAGAAAAGAAAAGAAAAGAAAAGAAGAGAAAAGAGAAAAGAAAGGAAATGGGTTATCATTGCAATCTATTATAAAAATTCAGTTCACTTCTACAATTGCTCCCAAGAGTCCCTATCATGAACTTATTTTGTTTCCATGTAACTATATATAATTTTAGTAGTCTGAAATCTATTACAATAGTTAAAAAAAATAGTTGTCTATTCCTGAAAGGCTGAGAAAAGAAACTATTTCACTGTAAACTCAGAGTGATCAGTGTGACCCTCTCAAGCCCTTAGAGCTTGTGATCTAGTCTCTCAGGCAGGCACACCCCACCCTACTCAGGCTTTTGAACGGCTGGGAAATAAATTTACCTTGATATTGAAATTGCTGCAGCCTGTGACAATTGTAAGAGTATTTTGACTATAGAATATTTTCTGTGAAAAAGTCAGCACTATGATATATTAGTCTTGGCTAAAAACGTGACAATCACAGGTGAAAAACAAAGAAAATCAGCTATGACAATCTGCAGTTCTAGCAAGTCTACTTTTCCCTTGATCTCTGATTTGATTCCTAATTTTTGCCTGATGTCTCTACCAATGAGCCTTTTCTTTAACTCATGCTTTTTTTTCAAATTGCTTCTTAGACAGATGTTTCTAAGTGTATAGTGACACTTTTCTAAATAATATGTTTTGATAGAAGTTATTTCTATCAATTCAAGTTTTATTACCACTGGTATGATTGAGTCCATTTTTTTAGAAAAAGAAATGTACATATTACATACCATTTTATATGAAATCTGATCAACTTAGGGTTAATCTTTTTAATAGTTCTAAAACTAGTAATTGAGAATGGACATTGAGAAGGAAATAACATTACCCCCTGAAAAGAAAATGCAAAATAAATATTGAAAAAAAAAATTTCCCCACCCTAAATCCCTTCCACCTCCAGCTTCTTAAAAATAATTCTTTACAATATCATTTATTCACTTACTAAAACCATAGTTTTGAGGTCTCCTTATATGTCATGGACTTCATAGATGGGCAATAGTTATAGGCCCAAGTAGCTTTCTATTTTCTTTCTGTGCTCTGCATACAGATAGTTGCAGAGATGACCAAGCCACTCTTTTGTGCTTGCTGCTTGTAACCTCTAAATTACCTGTTTTCCTTTTCTGAAATCCTTCTATTCATCATGTGTAGAAACAACTTCAAAATATTTAGCTGTTCTCTCCTTACCCGTTCCCAGCACAGTGCCTAGGCTTCAAGTAAACTCCATAAATAAGTGAGCACTTGCACTGTATTCATCAGTAATTATTCGCATATTGATCTTGCCCATTTTACTGGAGCTGAGTACAGGAGGTTATCTTTCATTTTTTGTGCAATGTTATTAGTTTTTGTGCAGTGTTGGTTTGGTATAGTGTTAAGCATAGGTCCCTTCCAACGTTTTTAGTTTTTAGCTCAAGGGTCTCACACATAATCATCATTTACTAATCGTTTATTAAATAAATGGGTAGGTATAATAATTTAACAGAATCAGAAAAAATAAAACACATTGGTTGCATAAAATTTCTAATTTCAAAGACTGCTACTTTGTCAAAAAAGCATTAAAACCAAAAAGAAAATCACTATTCTCTGTGTTGAAATCCACACCATGCTATGAGGGGATCACAGGTTCTGGAATCACACTGCATAGATTTTTTTAACAGTTTGTGTGTGTGTGTGTGTGTGTGTGTGTGTTTTACTTTATTCATTCACTTCATGAAAAAAAAAACGACTGGATTCTGACTTATTGTAGGCACACTTTCAGACACTGGGATAAACCAATGACTAAAATGCAAAAAGAAAAAAAAAGTGTTTATCCTCCTAAAGAATCCATGGGGTAGAAAACAGTGATATGTTTCTCATGAATTTTATTGACAGTGTTAAGTTTAATGAGGCACATAAAAGATTTAATGATTATTAACCTTATCTGGAAGTTATCTATATATTTTTCTAACATGTTAGAATTTGCAGCTCCCTGGTAGATATAATTTTCAAATGTTATCAGTTAGGCAATAGGTGTAAAGAAATTAAAACTTTCATCATACTGTAAGACAGATCTGGAATTTAAAGGCTGTCCTTATCATTCCCAAACTTCCCTTACATAACATTGCTCATTGGCTGCCCTACATTTTCTATCCTGCTGCATTATTTTTCATGCTCAAGTTTGTGTAAAGCTCTGAGAAGTTTTGAATGAAAAGAAATGTGTTTACGTTTAATGAACTCAGAGTTCCCTAAATCTATTTAACCTTTTACTCATTTATAACTCTTCACATAATTTGGAACCCTTAAAGAGATCTGTCTACACAAAACTTCTCATGAGGAGGTATTGAAAAGTTCCCTGTGCGCTCAAAACCCTCCTTCTGCATTCCCGGGAGCAGCGCCCCACTGGTATCACTGATGCTATGCAGTGGAAATGATCTTTTAAAAACACATTTCTTGCATTTCCTTTAAATGATATTTTATTTGTCCCTAAATACCTTAAACATATGTAAAAAAGAGAAAACAATATGCTATGAAGTAGCATTACTATTTCATGCTATGAAATAATAAAACTGAATCCATGCTTTGATGTTGACTGTTTCCTCTTCTCTCCTCACCTCCCCTGCCTTCCCCTCCATCCCCTCCCCTCTCCTCTCCTTTCCTCTTTCTCTCGCCCCTCCATTTTTTTTTAGTTGTGGAGTAGCAACTATATCTGGTTTGTGACAAAGAGGTTAACACCCATTACATGATGAGTAGATACACATACTAACAACTTCCTTACTAACTGATATACACTAAGTGACTCTCTAGAAGGATGGACAATAATGCATGATATTTAGGGGAGAATTTCACATATATCTCCTACTTAATGTTCTTTTATTTTTGGCTAGCATTCTCTTCTTCAACTATATGAACAATTTGCATTTTAGATCAGAAAGTTAGAGGATGTTGGGGGGCTCAGTAGGTTAAGTATCTGCCTGTAGCTCAGGTCATGATTCCAGAATCCGGGAATTGAGCCCCATGTTGGCCTCCCTACTCAGCAGGGAGTCTGTTTCTCTCTCTGCCTCTGCCCCTCCCTGCTCTTGTGCTCTCTCTATATTCTCTAATAAATAATACATAAAATCTTTAAAAATCAAGCAATCAGAAAGTTAAGATTAGGAAAGCACAAAAGAGCTTATGTTTTCCCACTCATTCTAAAGCATAGGTATCACTAGTCCCTTTCTCATCATAAGCAAAAGAATGGTGGAAATTAAACTTGTATTGAAAATATCAAATATAAAATTTTGTACCTTATTTTATAGCTAAATAAAATTGCTGCTTGGTGGCAACAAATAAAAAAGGTACACATATGGACTGACATATTCTAAATCTGCTTTTGTATCTGGAAGTCAATTATGTAACAGAAATCTTTCAAATATCGTCCCATTATTAAGATAAATTTGTAAGGTAAAAGAATGACAACATCATTAATGAAGTAATTTTGTATTAAGAAAACTATAGACAGCAAATAACTCAGCAAGAAATGCAGGCAAAGCACATTATTACTTTTGAAAGTATTACTTCTGAAAACTATAGATAGTTGGGGATTCTTTATTTCCAAAGAAATAAAACTTAGAACATACTGTAGAGTTTTCCTTAGATTACTAATGATGAAGTAGTTGGAATAGATTGGTTGAAATTGAAACTCAGTTCTTAGTTTTGGCGGTCATCTCAAATGGTCAGGTGTAGCAAAAATAGATAACTTCAGCACCTGCTGACAATTTCCACTGGTTGTAATGAGTTCAAAATATAGGAGTGGCTCTAAGACATGGCAACATAGATTTCCATGGATATGCTGGTTTTATACCAATCCCTCTTTTTTTTTTTTTTTAAGATTTTATTTATTTGACTGAGAAAAACACAGGTAGAGAGGGAACACAAGCAAGGGGAGTGAGAGAGGGAGAAGCAGGCCTCCCACAGAGCAGGAAGCCTGATGCGGGACTCAATCCAGGGACCCCAGGATCATGACTTGAGCTGAAGGCAGATGCTTAATGACTGAGCCACCCAGGCACCCCCTAACCCCTCTATTTTCTTAAGTTTTTATTTAAATTCCAGTGTAATAATAGTTTCAAGAGTGGAGCATAGTGTTCAACAATTTCATGCAACACCTGATACTCATTATAACAAATGTATTCCTTTAATCCCCATCACCTATTTAATCCATGCTCCCTGTCCATATCTCCTCTGCTAATCATCATTTGTTATAATTAATTTGCTATAATTAAGAGTCTGTTTCTTGGTTTGCGTCCCTCTATCTCTCTCTTTTTTCCCTATGCTCATTTGTTTTGATTCTTAAATTCTACATATGAGTGAAATCATACTTTTCTTTCTCTGGGTGACTTATTTTGCTTAGCATAATCCTCTCTACCTCCATCTTTGCTGTTGCAAATAGGAAGATTTCATTCTTTTTATGGCTGAGTAATATTCCATTGTACATATATATCACATCTTTTTTATCCATTCATCTATCAATGGGCACTTGGCTGTTTCCATAATTTGGCTATTGTAGATAACACTGCTTTGTAAACATTGAGATACACATATCTCTTTGAAATAAATTTTTTATATTCATTGGATAAATATCTAGTAGTGCAATTGTGGGATGATAGGGTATTTCTATTTTTAACCTTTTGAGGAACATTCATACTGTTTTCCAGAATGGATACACCCATTTGCATTCACACCAGGAGTACAAGAGAGTTCCCTTTTCTCCATATTCTGTCCAACACTTGTTGTTTCTTGTGTTGTTGATTTAGTCATTCCTACAGGTTTGAGTTTTTATCCCTATTTATTTTTTTCAGAGGGTAGTAAGAATAGTAAATAATTTAGGTCATCCAGTGCTATGCTACTTTGGTTTTGTGTAGACCTGTAATTCAGGATGAATTTAGGATGTTAAGGATTTAGAAGGTCATATTTATCATCAAGATTTTTCTTTTATAAGATCTGTTTTTATGTTTGGTTTGCAGTGAAAGGCCAATAGTGCATTATATTATGTAATTTAAGTTGACAAAATTCCATTTGACTTAATACACAAAACCTCTGGTTATCTTTGTTCTAAATGGAAATATGTTGAAAGCTTATATTTTATACCATTTAGAAAACAGTTTGTCATGTAATTAAAGATGGTAGAGATCAGCTATATGGTCACAGAGGGAATAAACAAGAGCATGATAATTTTTTTTATATAAATGTTTCTTTTGTGGTTGAAAGTTAGGTAAAACTAAATCAAAAGTATTCACAAGAGGTTACCTCAAATTAAAGTTAAGTATCAGATGATGATTGTCTGATAGAGAGCTACTCTGAAAGAAACTATATGTTAATAGTTAGAGATATTCTTTTAAATAGTTAACATGTTAAATAATAAAAGGATGATCAATACAAGGGAAATTTTTCATCCTTGCTAATTTGTGGAAGCAGAGATATGGATACTTTTCATGACCCAGTTAAAATATCTGAGACAATAAATTCCTACCATCAGATTTAGTCCTTTAGTTCCCTCCATATACTTCATAAGGCTTCTTCTGAAGAAGAGTGTGGCTGTGAGCTTTATATACTATAAAGTTTGTTATGATTTATTCACTTTTAATGTTCTGACAGTTTAATAACTAGGTGGCATTTCTTTTTTGGTTATATAATGTTGAACAATAACCACGGCTGAACGTTTGCATTTGAGACATGATATTAAAAGGAAAGATATGCCTCAGGGCAATTTGTAATAATGCCAGAGTCAAAAGTAGAAATCAGAGAGGAAGAATTGATCTGACACCTTTTCATTTCAGGTGAAAAAACTAAATATATTCATGTTACTTCTGTGATAAAGTAGATCCAATTAGGGATCAAACTCTACAGTGTATATAATGTGGATTTTTAGTAATTGGAATGCGTGTGGTAAAAACACGGAGAAATACTTTGTGAAAGGTGAAGAGAGGCTTCTAGAGACAGCGCTATATTTGGAAAGAGAACACCTCCATTCAGGGTGCAGATGTGTTGTGCATGTTGTTTCTGTTAGTTTTGTGAAACTGACTAAAGTCTGAGTGAACTGACTAGAAATGATATTTTACCAAATTGGTATATTGTGTTTTGTTTCACAGAAAATAATGAAATGCTCTTTTCTTCTCCTTCCTTCCTTTCTTTCATTAACACATGAGTTTATTTATAATAAAATACTTGCATAGAGTCTTGCTGATTAAAAGTAAAAGTTAAAGACTTCCAGAATATGGAAGTCCTTGGGCATGAAAATACTTGCTAATTTTCAGTGGGTTTGGCTTCCCTATTCCTTCTATATTACTTTTAGGGCTTTAATTTTACCCCAGAGTAGCAAAATCTGCACACTGATTTAGCATGACTTGTGTAGTCTGTTGCAAATACCACAGAACAAGTGGTTTCCCTTTCAACATATTCAGTGGGTACATTAAATCCTTTTTATTTCCTATTAAACATTTAAAATAATTTCCATTTAAATGTTAGATATGAATTTTCAAATAATATTTTCCTTACATGCTGCCTATACGATGCCTTGGAAAAGTATAACTTTCTGATTCCCCATGGTTAATTTAATCAAACAGTTCTCTATCACTGCGACTGGTAAGAATAAAAACTGGAACCATAACAAATCCTAACTTTAAGACATTAGTGTAAAATTTTAAGATTTAAAAATTACATGTTACTTTAAAACTGCCAGACTCACTCTATTGCACTCAATTTTCTCTTTTTCAGATAAGTTGGTTAGAAAAAGCATTTCATGCAAAAGAATATAGTAAGCTACTTTTCATGGAAGAAAGGAAGATAGCTAAGAAAATATTGAATATACTATATTAATACAATTTTCAATGTGATAAAAGGAAGATATATAATAAAATATTTATGGGGCGTCTGGGTGGCTTCATTGTTAAGCATCTGCCTTTGGCTGAAGTCATGATCCCAGGGTCCCTGGATTAAGCCCCAGGTCAGGATCCCTGCTTGGTGGGAAGCCTGCTTCTCCCTCTCTCACTCCTCCTGCTTGTGTTCCCTCTCTAACTGTGTTTCTCTCTGTCAAATAAATAAATAAAATCATTAAAAATATGTTGAATATATTATATTACAGCTAATATTGAATATACTATAAGTAAAATCTGTTAAAAAGAAAGTTTTGTACTCTATTTAGTGAATTTGTTTTTTACAAAGTTTAGGGAAGCAATTCTGACATTGCTTTATTAGTATTATAGGACTGTACAAATCGGTAAATATGTAGTAGATAATGAAATCCAGTTTCTCACTGTCAGAAAAGCTATCAGAAAAAGGAATTATAGATAAAGAAGGGGAGATGGGTTGAGTGAGCTCTGTGGTGTTAGAGATCAGTATGATCTCATGGGTTTTGATCAATACATAGATTGATATTAAAATAGATATGGATATATTTTTGTACATGTCTACATACATTTTATATATTTCCTAGCTCCACACATGAAGAAGGCCTTGGTATGATGACATCCCAGTCATCCCAGTGCCAATAAGCAGCAAACTTTTGCTTGGTTTCTATTCTTTTTTTCTAGTGAAAGGATCCTGGGCTCCTTAAGGAAATAATTGATTACACAGTTATTATTGTGGTTGGCAGCTGATTCTATTTTTAAAAAGTATTTTATTTATTTATTTGACAGAGAAAGAGATCACAAATAGGCAGAGAGGCAGGGAGAGAAAGAGGAGGAAGCAGGCTCCCCATCAAGCAGAAAGCCCAACACAGGACTCGATCCCAGGACCCTGAGATCATGACCTGAGCCAAAGGCAGAGGCCCAGTCATGTGAGCCACCCAGGCGCCCTAGCCAGCTGATTGTAATACACATATGAGAATTGAATGAACCATAGATCACAAACAAGAACAGTTTAGGTATCGAGACATTATAAATTACTGTAATTAAGAGAATCTGTTTTGGGTTAAAGATAAACACATGAATGAAATAAAGTAGAGAATTAGCAAAGATACTATGTACATACTCACACATACATTCATACATATGTGTGTTATGGGTATATGTATGTATATAGGCATGCATGTGTGTCTGTGTATGTATGTCTCTGATATATGTCTATGTACACGTTTATCTAGTGTTGCATACCAATAGGTAAGAACTACTCTAATCTATATAACCTTTATGTATGAGCATGTACTGTGTTATTCATTTCAAAATTAAACTAGCTTTATCACAAAATATTTATTGAGAAAAATACACACAGACCTACACACATACACACACATACATAATAGGTATTGTAATTGAAGTAGAATAATAAGCTAATATTTACTGAGGACAAACTATAAGCCAAATACTCATCCAGGTCTTTTTGCAGTGTGGCTTACTATCAGGAGAGGCTTATATGGTTTGAGAGCAGATTTAGCGAAGTATACAAAAGAGAATAGATTATTCAGTTCAGAATGTCAAAATCAAAAAAATTCTAGGCACGTATTGTAGTGAACAAATTGAACTTGTGGGATATGAAACGAAAAAACAATTGTATTTTTAAAACCACCTTCTTTCAACTCTCCTGAACCCGAGATATACTGAACACCAAAGCATTTTCATTTACTTTCACATGTCATTAGGTAGTTTAATTTTTTCCAGGTTTTTAAAGAAACAAAATATGATCAAATCAAAACAAATATTTACTGTTTCAAGCCAGGCAGCACTTCTGCCTTATTTCTATAATCTCAAAAGCCTACAATGAGAAAGACAGGGGAGCAGTAGATCCATTAAAATGTTTTTTTGTTTTTGTTTTTGGTGATTGATTTTGGTGTTTGTTTTACTCTTCTTCCTTGATCCTGCCCTGTCCCATTTTCCTGGAAATTTTGTATATTTGTCATCCAGGGTTTGAAATGGAAGAAAAGATAGGTGATGAAGTTGGACAGGTCTTTATGGATGGTGATGTGGAATTACTTTGTTTTATGTTCAGTTGTTTTATTTTTGAGTGTCCAATAAAGACTTAATCTTCTCCTTGCAGTTTTTAGTTTTGGATTATGTCTCCACTAACTGGCAACTTATAACTCACCTTATCAGTTCCTAATATCGAGTGGTCCACTCATGCTGAATCTCTATCTGGGTAACTTTGATTATCCAGTCCCGACTTTTGACCACAGTTCTTTTAAAGAGGACTCACATGCTTGCTTCTTTCTACTAGGTTCACATGTGGCCAACAGGACCCTACACCTTTATGCCACCGTCTTTGCCAGTGTACCTTGCTCCCTTGTTGACTTTCTCATCATTCAGCCATTAGAAGTGAACAAAACCATCATTTGGGTCTTTGGATTTTTCACAGGAAAAACAGGCTTTTCCATGTGTCTTATTCATCTCTCCAAAATCCAGGATACACAAGCTAAGATCCCTCAAGGATATTTTCTACTTCTTTCCTTGGGAAGCACCAGAGTCAGCCTAATAATGCAGTGCAAAGAAAACCCAAGTAAGATTGAGAGGTCACTCTCATCTCCTTACAAGCATTTCCATGTCCTACACATAGTTTTCCTGAAATCAAACTGCATCATATGATAGAAGTCCAATTTTATAGTACATCATTTGTACAAAGGTGTTTGACTATTTTTAGGTTAGTAATATGAACTTTAAAGCTTTGGACAGAATGGTTACATAAACAGAATACTTTAAAAAAAAGTATATTAAGCATTTTTGTTTCCATTCAAGCTTTTTCTAAGTTAATAAATGCATTGTTTTTGGTTAAAGAGTAACAGCTTGCCATTTCCAACTGATCGTTGGGCTATACTGAACTCTGAGGTATAAGCATAGCAGGAGCTGTATAACAAAGAAGTGAATTCTGTACTGATCATCTTTTTTTCTGAAGATGACCAAAACTTTTTTTATTTATTTAGTTTTTTAAGATTTTATTTATTTATTTGACAGAGAGAGAGAGATCGCAGGTAGATAGAGAAGCAGGCAGTGAGAGGGAGAAGCAGGCTCCCAGCTGAGCAGAGAGGCCGATGTGGGGCTGGATCCCAGGACCCTGAGATCATGACCTGAGCCAAAGGCAGAGGCTTAAACCTCTGAGCCACCCAGGCACCCCCCAAGATATTTCCTGTTTTCATATATATTTTCATTTCTGGTGTAATAGAGTAGATTTTATCTAACTGATGTCACTTGCTACATACTTTCCTTTTATGGGTGCACTGGATTCTGCAAGTATTTATCTGTCAGAGATTAGACTTTTAACATTTTAATTATACTTGCTAAAATAGTCTAACTCATACAAACATGATTGAGTTGACTAGTTTTCTGAGATTATTAACTTTGTTTGTAATCCTGCACTAAGGCTTTTTGATTTTAATCTCCAAAAGGTTTGAAAAATAATAAATGAAAGCAAGAACCTTTATGGCTTGGGTTTAAAACCTTTTTATTATAATTAAATTAGTTCCCCTCTCTTGGCCCAGACAAGTCTTTGTAATTTTCTGTTAAGCTTTCAGAAGTGGCTTGCATTGTGTAATCAGAAAGATGAGACATAAAATAGGTCCTTTACTTAACAATGTTATTTTTTAAAAAGCACCACTGGTTTGGTCTATAATATACTGCTGACAAAATAGATTAATAAAAAAAAAATCTGGTTTGAAAGGAGTAATTGTTGAGCTCTCATTTAAATTTAAATTTAGACAAAAAGAGCTGAAGTAGTATTGTTGTTTAAAATTACCTTAAGACTTTCCCATTAGAAAGATTGAGATTTGCAAATCACATAGATGAGTTTGCAACTCACAGAGCTGAGTGCTCTTGAAAAAGTGCTCATTATTATCACAAGGTGGTACTCTATTTACACATAGCAAGGGGATTCTACTTTTCATTCTCTTTTGTATTGATAAAGGACATTTCACTGTTGTATGCTTCTCTAGACTTCAAAAATTGGCAGGAAAACTAAGTCATCCTGAGGAAAATCAGGTTAAAAGTGGTATTTTTTGGTTCCATCTGTGTCCAAAAGCAAACTCTATGTAAAGCTGGATATAAACTGGGCATTGTAATTCCCAGTAAGTTTCCTCTAACCTTCAACTTCCCAATCAGCAATATAGTCAGAGAATTGAGCCTGGCTATTGCACAGTCTTGAAGGAACTTCTACTTGTAAGATGCAGAAAGATGCACAACTGTAAATATTTTATGACCCTGTCAAAGAGTGAGTATTTGGAGGATATGTGGACACATACAGCGATCACACATTTTCATAGATATTTTACTGGAGAAAATATCATCACTTGCCATACAAATTTGATATAGGAAAACATGTCTTGGAAAATTATTTTATTTAAGTTAATGCAATTTTCTTTTTTTTTTTTTAAGATTTTATTTATTTAAGAGAGAGAGAGAAATTGTGTGCAGGTGCAAGCACAAGCAGCGGTAGGGGGTGCAGTGCAGTGAGAGAAGGGAGAAGCAGACTCCCCACTAAACAGGGAACAAGATCCAGAGCAATATCTTAAAACCTGAGCCAAAGGCAGACCTGCTTAGCCAACTGAGCCACCTAGGTGCTGCTTAACTTAATGCAATTTTGTAACAATCTTGGATGGACCATACCTCCATATTTAAAAAAACATTTTAAAAATCCAAAGGTGATTAATTAAGTCTTAGTACATGCTCCCTAAGTATCAAAATAGTCATCTGAAGTAGTCAGATAGGCTTATTTCAATAAAATAGAACTGATCTGGGCCTTGAAGGAGAAAAAAGATACAGGATAAGGGGGAAGAGCCAGACTAGAGAGAGTGCAGCTTACTCCTTTGTGGCTCACTGTCTTCATCAGCCATCAGAGGCAGCTGAAACACCCGGAAATATGAGCTAGCACACCTAAATGGAAATGAGATGACATATTAAGAGAGGAATGAAGACATTAATTTTTAGGAAAAAGTATATAAATTAGAGAAATGTGGAAAACGTGGTAAAATATAGAGAGTGGATAAGACCTCAGAAAACTCTAAGATCAGGCATAATACAGTAATAAGAGAGCCAGAACCTTATAATAAACACATAAGGAGTTTCTACAGTGCGCCAAACAAAACACTAAAAACTGAATGTGAACTTTCTCATTTAAATTGTATACCTATCTTAAATAGAATAAGTATTGTTTTTATCCCATTAATGAAGAAAAAGAGTCTTAGGCATGGTTGAATATTTTCCAAATGTATAATGTTAATTAAGTGTTTAGCTATGAGTTCAAACACTTGTCAAATCTACTACTTAGATCTACTACTTAGAGTTACTTTGGATGATCTTTGGCACATAGAGGTTATTCAAATCATTACTTCTATTGTTATAATTAGTGCTATTATTATTATTACACCATTGCTGAATAGTGATTTTTAGTAACAAAACCAGAAACAGAATTTTCTGTCAGATATCCTCTCTAATGAATCAATTTCTACCTATAACAATAAAGACAGCTCCCTGTACAAAAGACTTGTACAATACAAAGCACAGTAATTTTCACGTATTTTTGGTATTTTAAATTGCATGTATTTTGGTACTTTGAATTGCATGTATTTCGTATTTCATATATTTAAGTATTTTAATACCTATTATTGGTAACATAAATTATGTAGAGGATATTATAGAATATTTATTATAGTAATTATGTGAGGGTATTAACTCCATTAAAAAAAAGGAAACAGGGGCGCCTGGGTGGCTCAGTTGGTTAAGTGACTGCCTTCAGCTCAGGTCATGATCCCGGAGACCCAGGATCGAGCCCCACATCGGGTCCCTGCTTGGCAGGAAGACTGCTTCTCCCTCTCTCGCTCCCTCTGCTTGTGTTCCCTCTCTAGCTGTGTTCCTTGCTGTCAAATAAATA